>MVAQ01000051.1:0-109699 GCA_014825775.1 Krasilnikovozyma curviuscula
TTGTGTTGTTTTTTTTTTTTCGCTGGTCACGTTGAATTATATATTTATATATAGGTATGGCTCAATGGGAATGGCCAACGCTCAACGATCGCTAAACTACATCAGAACCCTTGCCCAATTCATCTCTCAGCCTCAATACAAAGATGTAGTGCCATTCTTCGGAATAGTCAATGAACCGTATGCTCCAACCATCGGTACAAACATTGTTCAGTCCTTCTACACCGAGGCGTACCGCATCGTTCGAGAAGTCACTGGAACTGGAGCTGGAAACGGTCCTTACATCTTGTTCCATGATGGATTCGCTGGTGTTGACACTTGGTCTGGATTTATGAGTGGTAGTGACCGAGTGCAATTGGATACCCACACATGTGAGTCTGGATTTCGCCTTCAATCTCGCAGACGATTCTCAAGGTCCGAGTCTGATTCTGGCATTTCGTTCTTCGTCTCGTGCTTTTACACACCTCATTGCTCCCTTTCACTATTGCTATTACGTCCAACTCCACCTCGTCACCAATTTTGCTCCTGGGTCACTGTAGACCTCGTCTTCCAAGTCCAAGACACTACTCCACTCAGCGGCTGGCCAGTCAAAGCTTGCAACGCCTGGGCGAACTCTCTCGCCAACTCAATGACTAACTTCGGTTTCACAGCCAGTGGGGAGTTCTCTGGCGCTGTCAATGACTGTGGACAGTGAGTTTCCTTCTTCACTGTTAGCCTGCATCGTAGTTTAACTCCTTTTCCTTTTAAATGCAGATGGGTCAACGGAGTTGGTGATGGTACTCGATGGGAAGGCGCGTACCCTGGCTACAGCTCCGTCTACAATGGAAATTGCTCCGTCTGGACCGATTACCGAACCTGGAACGCTACATTTAAGCAGGAGATGCAGAACTGGGTCCTTGCGAGGTAAAGACTTTCCTTTTTTTTTTCTTTTTTTTTTTTTAATAAGGAAAATTCTGACTTAACTTCTTTGTCTAAGCATGGACGCTCTTGGAAACAACTACTTCTTCTGGACTTGGAAGATAGGTAATTCAACCAGCAAGCCAGATTACACTCCTAATCGTGAGCTCATTGGACACCTCTTTCCTCTCGAATTCTGCTTCTGACTTTATCATCGTTATAGCTATGTGGCATTACAAGCTTGGCTATGAGCAAGGGTGGTTCCCTTCGGATCCAAGACAGGCTGAAGGTGTCTGCGCTTCCTTGGGAACGTATGATGTTTGGAACGGGACTCTGCAATCCTGGATGACTGGTGGAGTAAGCGTCAATTTTGTTTCAGCTAGCGATCGTTCCGTTCAATTCTGATTCCATCCTCGTCTTCTCTTGGTATAACAGAGCGGCGCCGGTCAAACGATCAGCAGCACTGGTACATGGCCACCCGCTACTCTCGGGCCGAGCATATCTGCCGCCCAAATCACTAGAATTCCTCAACTCACTATGACTGGTACCCCTATCACCATGCCTGGTCCAACGTACACTACTCCTGGATCCAACGCTACCTTCAACGCAGGAAACGGCTGGTTCAACGCTCAAAACACTCAAGCGGCGTACGCCTACGTCGATGGCTGCTCATATCCAACCCCTTGGCTTGGAGCATCTGTCACTCTGAACGGAACCCAATGTGGAGCAGGACCCATTGCTACGGCGATCATCAAGAGGGATCCTTCACCTGCTCCTCAACCAACTTCTCCCCCCATTTTCGTTTAGACTCTTATTTTTAGACCCGGGATCTTTGCATTGGGTTAACTTTATTTACTGCATAAGGACATTCACTTTCTCTTCTAACATTCGATGTATATTATAGCACTTTAATGTCCACCTTACGCTCTGGGTCACGTAACTTATTATAAACGCTTACTTCCATAATCACTTAGTTCCATAATTACTCTGCATTTTTAAGATCAAGACAAGACTACTGCGCCCGTTCCAGCTCCTTCTTTGTCTACTCCCACAACCTGTCCCTCAGCTCGCGAAATAAGCCCTCCCTTGAGTTTGCCTAAAGGCTCATAATAGCACCCACTGACAACTTCGCTATTGGTAGCCGCCTAAACAGTGTTGTAGGCTCCCTGTGCTGGCGTCAGTCGGCTGGTAGAGAACTTCGGTCAGCGAGGACAACACGCGGCGTCTAGACACTGCATTAAGGCCCCGACGACCTGATTCTGGAAGTAAACCCTCATTGAAGAGCGAGTTCGGTTCGCTGGCGCAATCTCTCTGGAAAACTCAAGCTGGAAAGAAATTCGGCTGCTTAACAAACTCTACCAAATCGCTCAATAGAGGACAGCCTCTACTTAATAGATAGAATTTTGTCTTCTACGCCGTTTTTGTCTACAACTTCGTTTACAAGAGAAGAGAATGAAGATATAAAGGGACTCTTGAGAATGGACAAAAAATTGAGATCCGTCGAAATAAATTGAGGGCTTTAGAACTGCAGAGCGCAAAAGCAACGAAGCGCTGTCAGTACAGGGACCGTACTCAGAGGCTGTCGAAAAGCTGTTACTCACCAACCATTGGAAAAATTTCCCGACTTTGGTGGTTGCTGGTTGTGGGTCAACGTCAATCTCTGATCCAGGAATGTTGGAGACAAGATCCACATCGAGAGCCTTTCTGAAGCCAGGTCTGCGAAAGGAAAGAGTTGTGAGATCTGTCAATTCTTCACGTCAAAGATATCAAGAGAAAAAACGGGAATTGCTGACCTGCCAGTGATGATCCAGTGTCCGAGGAAAAGAACGGCACAAAGTGGCAAGTTCAGATAGCTGAATTTAACCAAAGCGTCAAAACAAGATTCTGTCGTTGAGATATTGTAGAAGAAGCTCACGCAATAACGAAGTCGGATGGATCCCATCGACCTTTGATGAAGACACCGAAACCGTTGCTATTAAGAGAAGAGTATGGTGTTAAAGTTTGTTCAACCGACGACACAAAGGAGGGAGATGTACAAAATGACAATAATAATACACCAAAAGAGAGAGTACCACGCGAGGAATGGCTGTCATGGAAACAAGATGACTCAGTCAAATATTTTGCAGTAGGAAAATGGGCCTAGACTTACCTGGAATCTGTTGTACAAGAACTTGGACTCCTTTCGGACCCAGCCCTGAGCGTCGACAGCTGCTTTCCACCGGATGAAGGTGAGGTTGATGGTTCCCCAACAGATGAAAGATGCGATGGAGGTCAAGTTGGAGAGCCAGTTGAGAACGGTTTGGGCACCGCTGGAGAGGGTCATGTAGCACAGGAAGATAAAGACCTGGAAGGGGAAACATCAATCAGGATCTGCATGGGTGCGCCGAGGAAGATGATCTCTGCTTACACAAGAAAGACAAAGAGCAACGTATGGGAGACCGTAGAAAAAGGACTTTCTGTTGGTGACGGTAGTAGCGAAGATCTTTGGAGCTTGTCCTGATAAGTCCCGTGTGATGGTTAACGACCGTGCGATGAACAGTTTCGTAACAAAACTACTAGCTTACCTCGAACAGCTAATCCGTACATGAGACGGGAGGAACCGTAAACACCAGAATTACCAGCTGAGAAAGCAGAAGTCAAGACACCAGCATTGATGACTGATGGGAGACCTTTGATTCCCATTCTGTCGATCGAAAACGGAAAGGGAAGTGTCAGATATTTTGGTCTTTCAATTCTAGCGATAACGTTATTAGTCACTCTTACCTGGTGAAAGCAATGACGAAAGGCGATGAGGCAGCAGTATCACCAGTTGCTTGAAGAACGTTTGGATCGTTGTAAGGGACGAGCATTCCGATAATGATCATTCCAGCAATATAGAAGAAGAGAATTCTCCAGAAAATACGTCTGACAGCCTTGGCCATGGCAGCACGTGGATTCTGCAATTCACCAACGGTCATCGCAAGGGCTTCCATTCCTGAGAAAGAGTAACCGGCTTGGAGTAGGACGGCGAACCAACCGATGAACTGTCCGGTCGTTCCAGTGACTCCATAAACACCTTGACCCCAAGCACCTGGGTCTCTCCAATATCTGAAACCAAGTCTCTCTGCATTGGAAAAAAATTCGAATTAGGTTAATTCGAAAAAAGCGGTAGTTGGAAACTCTGCATACCTCCTCTCGGGTTTCCACCGAGATCGACAATGAGACCACCGAGAATCAAACCCAGAATAAGCAAAATCTTGATAATAGCGAAGAAGAACTGTGATAGTCGAAGTCGAAAAAGACGGCAGACGGTGAGCGATCGCTTTTTGAAAATCTAACGGGTCACAGAGCTACTGACCTCAGATTCACCGAACCATCGAACACCAAAGAAGTTGATACCACCACAAAGGAAGAGGAGCAAGGTAATGTATCCAGCCAAGTGGGAAGTTGGCATGGGGTCGTCCCCTGCAGATAATAGATACAAGAAAGAGCGTAGGAGAATGAGTGGGGGTCGCTGTGACCATTCTGGCAAAGGTGACGCTTACAGAAACCAATGATAACGGCAGCAGAGATGATTTCAGTTGGGAGAGCAATTACACCAGAGTACCATTGCTGAAGAGAAAGGCAGAAAACAAGGTAAATTTGTCAGCTACAGTAAACAAAGCCACTAACTTTCTCAAAGCAATGATCAAAACAAGGAAGGAAACACTCACCATCCAACCCAACATGAAACCCAAAGAAGGGTGAACGTATCGCTCAGCCATATGGACGTATCTAATCCGAGAACACCGTGCCAAGAGGTGCGATGCGGCGAAGCGCGGCGACGTGAGACACAAATCCAATTGTTTTGACCGACCTCTAGTAAAGAAAAAGCTCTCACCCTCCGGAGATTGGCGCAAAACACATCATCTCTCCCAAACCTTGAATCATAGAGTAGACCATCGAGCCAACGAGCATGTATGCGAGAAGAGCTGAGGGAGAGAAAGGATGTTAATAGATGGAACAATGAGAGATGGGGAAACAAAAACGTACCTCCTGCTGGTCCAGCTCTGGCAATCGCCTAAGAGGACATCCCACAGATTGATATGGACATAGTTAGAGATGAAAGGAGAATAACTGAATCGAAACACCGTGCTTACCTTTCCTGAACCCAAGAAGAGACCAGTTCCGAGAGTACCTGCGAGGGCAATCATCTGAACATGGCGCTGTCTCATTCCTCTAGTAACACCATCCTATCGAAACAGATGCAACAAGTCCTGTCAGTTGGTCTCTGTCCCAGCGCCATGGGGTTGAGTTTCGGTGGGTGCTCACTCTGATATTGGTGTGCACTAGGGAGGGGCAGAGAATGGAAAAGCTGTGTCAGCACCGGCATTAGAAAGAAGCTTATCCGGGCGCCATCTCGCAGATATAAAAAAAACTGGACACTGCAGATGGGGAATGCGACTCACCATCAATCTTGATATCCTCTGTCTCTCCATCGTACAGGTTGACTGGCTTCACACCAACTTCGGTATCGTACAGCTTCTTGTCATCGACTCCTTTTTCTTCTGGTGTCAAACTCATGGTGATTGCTGACTAGGATGGCTGCTTGTGTTCGCGGCGTGGCTTCGGGCTGCCTCTCGAATATACAGAGACGATGCACGAGCAAGGGAGGGTGGAAGGGTCTAAAAAGGCCGTTGGGACAGAGGCCTCCCGTCTTATATAGGAGGAGATCCCTTATCTATGGATTAAAGCGCGACCATGCGCAGATCTCCAAAAACCAAGCATTCCAAGAGAACTCGAGTCGCCAGATCCACCGCATAGTCGCCATTTCAAATTCACCAAGAGAATGGATCCAGGAAAAAAGGCCAGAGCCGGAGGAGATAGATCAGACATAGGACTGAGGGTCTGCTGAGGGGAGAAGGCCAGATCCAGTGGACGGAGAGGTACAAAAAATGTCAACAATCGCGCCAAGACCGCGCCCAATCAATTAGCAAACCCTCCAAAAAATGGGAGGGTAATTTTTTTTGCCGCCTTGTCTGAATTGCAGGACGAGATTAGGACGAGTCCCTTCCTTAGGAAATCTCGCTCTACTGATAAAGAAATATCAGCAGAAATAGCGCAACGCACAATTAAAGTTTACAATCCAACGACAAGCTCTATAATCAGTCTACTTTTGTACATCTCCAACCTGGGGTAGCAATGCTTTTCTAGCATTCTCATCATGCTCTCCTCTCGCTTGTGCAGCTTCCTTCTCGCCATCGTAGCCCTGAAGAACGCGATGTGGCAAGTCAGCGAATTGCTTTGCCAAGAAGGGGGTGTACCCGGAACTCAAATGTCAAAAAACTCACCTCAACAACCATATCGTTGAGTCCCAGCTCCTCATTCTGATCGAACGTACGGGAATAGCTTTCGATTTTCATGTTTGGATCGGCATCGGGTGCATCTGAGGCAAAAAGACAAAGGAACAGTCAGCGATATGACAACTGGCGGCGACAGGCCGATTCCAAGGTTATCGACCGAAGGAACTTACAAGGGTTCTGCAGGTAACTATTCGCCAATGGGTCGTCCAGAATCAGAGTGAATTCCTTCTCAGCACCCATCACCTCCTTGAGGTCCTGCAAGAACTTCTCGAACCCTCCAACTTCCACACCAGGTCCGGCGTCTCCACCACCCGAAGAAGCAAACACTTTGTCGGATAGCTCCTCGTATACTTGGGTAAGGATACCTTCCAGAGTGGTAAACCTTCCACCGAGAGTACCTGGTTGAAGGACGAGATCGATTTCGGGGATTTCGAGACCGCAGGTCTCGCTCTAGGAAGCCAGTAGAAAAGATTGGCTCAGGATACATTGAGAATCCAATCAGATTAAGAATAAAAACCCCATACCTTCAAAAGATCACGACTCAGATCCTCAGCGTCGTCTACCTTCAAGATGATTCGTTTGCCCTGCTCGCTGACAGCTCCTCCAGACTTCACTTCGTTGTCCTTGTAACCACACGAGAAACAGTTTGTCGACATGATAATGATATCCTGATGAAGATGCGTTTAGTGATTACTGCAATCACTCAGTTAATCAATGAAGATGATGATAGCTCACCTGGAAATATGGAATGTTGACTTTCTTCATCAATGTCTCCAAAGCACTGCCACAACTTGAACAGATACTGGGGAAACTGAAGATCTCATCTTTTGAAGGTTGCCCTTCCTTCTTCACCGTTCCACCCTCTTCCTCAATAGCTTCCATAGATCCCCCCTCATCACCCGTCGGCGCTGAGAGACCAATGGCTTCATCTTGTTCCTTTGACCTCAAATACTGCCTGAAAGTCCATTTGGGGTCCTTGATAGATCCAAGAAACTGAATCCACGAGTTCCCCGCTGGGTCGTCGAGCGTGATGGTAAATGGTGCAAAGGTCTTCTCCGTTTGACCAGCTGCTAAGGCAGCGGCATGGGTCTCAGCAGCGTCAGAAACCTTTCGTCGCTTGACGTCGTCCCGGTCTGGTCTCTCCGACGATCCTGCTGCTGCCTTCTGATCCAACGTCAATCCACCCTCCCACGTCTTCTCATCCCCTCGTCGTTCCTCATCCCCGAGCGCTTCCTTCAGTTTCTGCAAGAGACCCTCGATTTTTCCCCACGTCTCTGGATCCATAACTTTTCGCACCGGCTGGTCCATTTCAAGATCTCTAAGAGTATCACGGAGGATACCTTCGACGTTAGTGAGCTGACCTCGGTTTGGTGGGATGGTGAGGGAGAATTCTGGGATGGTGATTGTGCATGTAGGGGATTTCACGAGCTGACGGTCGAAGTCTTCAGCAGTTCGAATGTGGGCGGTGTAAATTGATCCTCTCTCTAACAAAAGCCAGGCAGCATCATATTCAGAACAGATGTGAGTATTCATTCGACTCAGAATGACACTTGCTGCTCACCTTGAATCATACCCGCACTCTGGATTTCAGTGTTGCTGTTTCCACAATGTTCACATCTAAACGACATGACCACTACCTCCCTGAAGTAGGGGATAGAAGTAAGCAAGAGCCTCGTAACACCCTGCAAGAACGTTTTCACAATTTTTTTGTGGATTACAAAGAGGTATCAACAAAATTTTCAGTATCCCATCCAAACTTCTAGCAGACGATAGCAAGAGACATAGATATGGATTGAAGACAAACCTGCTCGTGACAAGTCATACACAGACTCTCAATTTCCTGAACTTCTCTGTCATCGTCGTCGTCCCTCGTCAGTTGAGGTCCATCCAGTCGAGTATCAGAATCTGCTACCTCTGGCGCTTGAGAGGTCTGATCTGCCAGAGATCCAATAGCTGGGAAGAATGGATCGAGTTTTGGGGCCATATTTGGTGGTTTGAAGGATATTTCGAATCGGGTGCTCTGAAAAAGGAGGGATGACGCCACCAAAACCCCAGGCGTGTTTTCATTTCGCAAGTGATCTTGCGATAGGCTTGTTCTTTGTCCAATACGATAGATAAGCAACGACTGAATTACCCAGAAAGCTTACCAAGTCTAAGAGTCATCAGGAGATTTTTGAAACGAAAACAGGTCAGCCCGCCAGTTGAGCCATCCATACAAGAGAAACTAAAGACCAGAGGTAAACGACTCTGTCTACAAAAGAGAAAGGATAAAGGATCTGCTACAAAAAGATGTATTTCGGTTTACAAATCAAGTGTTTTAAATGAGGTTTTGATTTTGAGAGCGGAAGCAACGAGAATGATGAGAAGAGCAGATGTCTTTTTTCCAGCTGTCGGGATGAGAAAAGGGTTAAAATACAATTTGTTTTATACGGCAAGATGAACGAACTCACCAATTTGCGAAACTTGGCGCTTAGAACTAATGAGAAGTTGAGCGATGCGGAACCAAGTCAGTAAAGAATAACCCCAAATACACTGCAAATGCTAATACTCACCAGCCATTGGAAGAAGCGACCAGTTCTCGTGGTAGCTGGTTGAGGGTCAATATCAATCTCAGTTCCTGGGATGTTGGAGACGAGATCAACATCCAAGGCTCTGTGGAAAGCGGGTCTGTAGGAGTAACATGTTGTCGTGAGTGCCACCTTCGATAGAGCCACAGAGAATTAATAAACAAACCTTCCGGCGTAGAAATAGTGTCCAAAGAACAGGAGACAACAGATGGGAATATTCTTCGATTTCAACCAAGCAAAACAAGCAAATAGTCAGCTCTTGGATCTTGGGGGTAGCGCACAATCGATTGCAGCGACTCACGATGTATGCGATGACGAAAGACGAAGCGTCCCACTGTCCACTCATGAACACGTTGTAACCGTTGAACAAAACGACGATGGTGCACCAAGACAAAGCCCAGTAAGCCATAAACGGTTGGAATCTGTTGTAGAGGAACTTGGAGTCTTTTCTGATCCAGCCTTGGGCATCAACTGCAGCCTTCCATCTGATGAAGGTGAGGCAGATGGTTCCCCAACCAATGAAGGCAGCGATGGAAGTCAAGTTGGAGAGCCAGTTGAGAACGGTTTGGGCGCCGTCAGAGAGGGTCATATATGCAAGCAAGATCCAGATGACGGAGAAGGAGAGGGCAGCCCATGGGAGACCATAGAAGAATGACTTTGGGTTGGTGATGGTCCTAGCAAAAACCTTTGGAGCTTGTCCTGTGGAAATGTAATAGAATTTGTAATGAAGGTCAGAGGCGCTCAGTCGTCGAAACGAAAAGTCTTCTTACCTCTCAGAGCAAGACCATAGATAAGTCGAGATGAGCCGTAGAGACCAGAGTTACCGGCAGAGAAAGCAGAAGTCAAGACACCAGCGTTGATGACGGAGGGGAGAACTTTGATTTTGACTCTGTCAAGAGAAATAAGCCGTCAGCAACTTCTGATTTGGTCCTAGCGTACATGGTGTTCTTCGTACCTGTTGAAAGCAATGACGAAAGGAGATGAGGCAGCAGTATCACCAGATGCTTGAAGGACGTTTGGATCGTTGTATGGTACAAGCATTCCGATGATGATCATTCCAGCAATGTAGAAGAACAGAATTCTCCAGAAGATACGTTTGACAGCCTTGGCCATAGCAGCACGGGGGTTTTGAAGTTCACCAACAGTCATGGCAAGAGCCTCCATTCCGGAGAAGGAGTAAGCAGCCTGGAGTAGAACCGTGAACCATCCGAGGAAGTGTCCTTCAGCACCAGTGACCCCGTAAATACCGGCACCCCAAGCACCTGGGTTCTTCCAGTATCTGATGACAAAATTGCGTCAGTAACTCGCTCTCTATATCCACGGCATGGGTGTGCTTTCAGTACCTGAAGCCGAATCGTTCGTGCAGAGGATTACCTCCGAGATCAACGATCAATCCACCGAGGAGCAAGCCGAGAATGAGCAAGATCTTGATGATGGCGAAAACGAACTGTATCGATAAAATAACAGTAGGTAAATATTGTGATGTGCGCAGCGTGCTGTAAAAACTGACCTCGGATTCACCGAACCACCTGACACCGAAGAAATTAATAGAACCACAAAGGATGAGGAGCATAGTGACGTATCCAGCCAAGTGGGAGGTTGGCATTGGGTCATCCCCTGTAGACCAAAGGTGAAAAGTGAGCTACTGATCGTTCTATACAATGGAGATCGTGACGGACAGAAACCAATGATGACAGCAGCAGAAATAATTTCAGTTGGCAGGGAGATCACACCAGAGTACCATTGCTGTAGAGGAGATCAAGAGAAGATGCCGAGAAATCTTTGTCAGCGAGGTTTGGGGCTTGCAAAACAAGGAAAGATCTCACCATCCAACCAAGCATGAAACCAAGAGACGGGTGAACGTATCTCTCAGCCATGTGAACATATCTAATCGATACACGCAAGTATGCAGAGAAGAAAAATGTAAAATAATAAGGTCAGCGGTGACTTCATCTTACGGCTGAACGCGAAGCCTCCGAAAAGTGACCCGAAGTTGCATCTATTTGGGGATAACCGTGAAAAGACTTACCCTCCAGAGATTGGTGCAAAACACATCATCTCACCCAATGACTATATTTAGAGTGTTGGAAGAGAGGTTCGTCAGAGATCCTTGAGCTAGCAGGGAGCAACGCCATGTTTGACGTTCTGTGGCTAACAACGACGAAAACGTAGTACTTACTTGAATCATAGAGTAAACTATGGTACCAACAGTGATGTAAGATAAGAGAGCTCCAGCTGGACCAGCACGAGCGATGGCCTACCAAGAAAAGCCCTGAGTGGAGTTACGATATCTGTACCACTCTGACGATACTTACTTTTCCTGAACCTAAGAAAAGACCAGTTCCAAGAGTACCAGCCAAGGCAATCATTTGTACATGACGTTGTCTCATTCCTCTGGTGACACCATCCTGTGAAGATGAACAGAGGCGAAAAAAAGGCAAAAATGTCAACAAACTGGAGTTTCTTAGAGATGGGAACCATAAGTGGGAACTCACCGTAAGATGAGTGTGAACTGTTGTTCATGTAGCAAGAATTATTGAACACGTTTGAACACAGGGAGATGGCATTTTTCGGGAATATTGAGAATGAAGGTCAGTGAAAAGGGGTCTCCGGATGAGATGAAACTAGCGCAGAAAAACGACGAGCGCAGAAAACGACGACGTACCGTCAACCTTGAGGTCTTCATCCTCAGCATCGTAGACGTTAACAACTGGGTTTCCAGCCTCCTTGTCAAAGCCCTTGCTGTCCTTCTCGTAAGCTGGTTCGATGGACGACATCTTGAGGGTGTTGTTGTGATGAGACTGTCCTGATTCACGAAGGAGAGTTGAAACCAAGGCAAGCCGGGGGGAAGAAAAGAAGATGGAAAAAGGAGTACGTGGGAAAGTTTTCCTCTTATATGAGAAGATGTCAGTGGAAAGTAGCGACCCATATGTCAGGTTGTGAGATAAGGTCCATTTGTTGTGGCGAAACGACGACGATCTTTTCGCCTGCGGAGTCCTATTATAGGAACCAGCGCCTAACAAACAGAAAAGGCAAGAGCATCAGTGCGGAACTTTGCGTGGAAAAGGCGTGAGATGGTGCATAGTTGCTGAGAGATGCCTTGAATCAAAACAAATCAGCTAACGAAAAACAAACAGCTGCCGCCCACAGGCTGGACCTTTCACAACTCAAAGAAAGCCCATTCACAAATGCTTTATGGGGCGAGCTCTCGGCAGAGTTATTTTTGGAACATGATCCCCTGTGTTATCACCAATTAGCCGACGTCAGACATTCTATCAGCCTCTCTAGGCTGAAACTGGTTGTCCCTCCCGTGTCAAGGGATTCCTACGGGTTGGAAAAAATAGACTCGCTTCTACCAACTGTCATCTGAGTGCAGTAAGCTGGGAGTATTGGACAAGCTGATATTGATATGGTTTGTATTTCTAGGCAAGTACTCTCATCTTCAAAGGAGAAAGAAAACATCTGCTCTACAGCTGCACCTATCCCTCGCTGTGTTTCGATAAAAGAAAAGTAATGGGATAAGGTGGGGGAGAAGGGTGAAGGAGGGGGTAAAGGCGATAAAGAGATAAAATAAAAAAGAACAACGGTCAATATTGAATATTCGGCATCGTGCGAGAGGTGGATAGGTAAACGAGCCACATACAAAGTGAAAGAAGCACCAACTTTGTGGGCAGCTGGTCCGGCAACTGGGTCGTTGAGTCTCTGGGTGTCCTGTTAGGTTCGAACAGATGAGGAACCGGTTGAAGTTAGATTCCAAGTTTCCAAATTGTTTGCCTTCGGCGGAGAAGACGCGACTTGCGCGGTGGCAACAAGCGCGTCCTATCGTTGAGAAAAAAAGACACTCACGAGAGCAAGACCGAAGGAGGCCTTAACACCTGGTCTCAAACCTTGAGTGTAACCAAGAACAAGCACACCAAGGTTGTTAATCTTGGCCTTAACGAAGGCAGATGGGTCGAGGTAGCTGCCATAAAGAAAAAAAAAAGAGAGTAAGTCACCGACCTAGTGATGAAGGACTGACCACTTTCAGCGGTAAGGCAAAGCGAGTTTTTTTCTACTCACGTCTTAGCACCAACTTCGAGGTTGATTCCACCGGTGGTTGACTTAGTGTCGTAGACAGCCTTGGCACCAGCCTCAACCTCAGAGGAGACTCTGTGGTAGTAAGAGGCAGAGAAGGTGGAGAGATTTCCGAGAGCGTGCAAAGTGACAGCGTATTCTGGAGCGGTGTAACCAAGGGCACCAGCGTATCTGGTGATAGCTCCAGATTGGACATCGTAAGAACCCTCGACACCGACAAGGTAGCCAGAGTGGGAGAGGACGGTATCGGCAGTGAAGGTTGGACCCTGTATTTACCAGTCACCGGAATCATATCAAACAGAGAATGAGTGAAGAAAAAATTGCGCCACGTCAGAATTCCATCAGGCCAGAAAAGCGGCGCGAAAAAAGCGGCAAGCAAAGATGGATGCGAGAGCTGACCTTGAAGATGTCAGCGGTAGCGCTAGAGTGGATTCCTGGGGTCTTGTAGACGGCAGAGACCACGGCACCCTTAGCGTTCTTAGCTGGGTTAAGGGTGGAAGTAGCAGTCAACTTCAAGCCCTTGGCAAGCTGGTTCTCGAGCTCGACTTGGGTTTTGAGGAGGTTGGAAGTGTGCCATGACTACCCATTCCAAAGGATTGAAAACAAGACGTTAGAGATGAGTCCAATATAAACAAATGTTTCATTGGGGTGCTCGTTGCTAAAACACCCATCGGCCACGTGCTGGGGCAAAGACTCACCTGGGTAATAGAGAGTCCCTTCTTGAAGTCGACCCACTTGCCTTCCAAGTCACCGTTGATGGCGTTGCTCTTGGAATCCTTAAGACCAGCAACCTTGAAGGTGACTCCAGATGGAGCCTTGGTCTTGATCTCAAGGGCGGTTCCAGAGATTGGGTAGTCCTAGATCGCCCAGCGGAACAAAAAAACAGTAGTCAGGCATCACCCTCTGTGATTCTAAAGACGATTAGTAACTCACCTTGTTAAGCAAGTCGGAGGAGGACTTTCCGAGATCTCTCCATACAGGTGGGACAGCTTGGGCCATTCTGATTTTTCGACCAAAACGAGATGGAAAAAACCAGCGGTTAGACTATTCATCCTTTTAGAAATGGATTTCGACAAGACATGTCACTCACATGAAAGACTAGAGTCTAATCCATCATCCAAGTGGGATATTCAGGCAAGAATTGTATTTGAAAAGGGGTAAGGCACGGTGAAAAAAACAGGAGTCAGTCAACCGGTAAGGGAGATGAGATCTCAGTCCCAAAACGCACTGGTATTCTGTATTAGAAGGAGAAGGTGTATCAGTAATATACCCATTTCGAATAGCAGACACCAGGTTTACTTACAGAGGTTGGGTGTGGAAGTATGGTGTGGAAGCAAACCTCGAAAGCTGCCGTGACGTCTTGAGGACACAGGCAGCAAGCAAAATTGTGGCAATATTTCCCCCAGTGTTTTTGTTTGAGCTTCAGAACCCCTTGGAGCTGATGAGACGTCTCACATGATAGAAGATTATTGAAATTTACTCAGATTGCGACGGTATCTACTACGAATAGATGGAAAGAAATCGCCAAAAGGCAGTGAGAAATGCAAATTGAAGGGCATTTCCTCAGTGGAGAGAGTTCCACCACATCAATTATGATAATGAAGCTTACAAGACTGGGAAATCCCTTGAGCTCTTTATTCTCGATTGACTTTGATTAGAACAAGAGGTAGAAAGGTGTCTCGAAACTCGCAGTGGTCGCAAAACCGTCCCTGTCACCTTGGAATGGCAGTGACGCCGGAAGGTAGAGTCTGTTTTCAGGCTTTCTTGAGATAAATAGCGAGCAAAGGTGCTAGAACAAATACACAGATTCAACAGATTCAGATTGCAACAAAGGATATTCAGATACATTGTGTTTTGTACACAGCGCCCCCTCTCGTTTCATCCTTTCACTTTCTCCGAATTGGGAGGTGAGCCAAGATTATAGTAGTTTCTTTCCAACTGCAGCTTCGGAATCCCGAACTAATGCCTCCCAAATCCTAGTTCCTAGGTCATTCACGATGATGGCCGGGACGACGACCCAAAGACCCTAATGTGCGGAGTATGTAGTGTCAGAGACCGGCTTATTTTATGGAGAAAGAACTTGAGAATACATAAACGCACGTTTGGGATGATCCATAGGAGAATTAGGTCTTGAAGAGTGTTGTGCCCGATGGAAGAGTAATCGCTGGCGTTGATGAGAGAATATTGAGTCAGTCCCCATCACTACTCTCAAATCGTGCTGAAGGCTTTTGTCAAAGAACTATGCTAACCTGTAGTACTCAATCTGAAGTCGACATTAACAGCATTGAAGATAAATACAGTCAGCATCAGTTCGGGTATCGCAATGTGATCAAATCTCATGCATCATTCTTCGCTTTCTTCAAGAGGATTTTCCTCGAAAAAGCAAAGCCTCCTCATTTCGTACAAAGCCAGACTGATAGCCCATCTTCTATTACACTGAGATGAGATCCACAAACCAAAGCAACCGTGAACTCACCGCCCAGTACAGCACCGTTTTGCTCAACGTCATGACAGCAGCTGTAAAGCCCACCAGCACAGCTCCAGCCTTTAATTTACCCTTCGTGAAATTAGCCAGGTAGACGAATTCTGCGTTGAGGATGGTCTCTATTACGTTGAGGAATGACTGGGCGCCCGAAAAGCCTTCCTTTGCAGCGAAAGCTGCTGGAGAATACCAGTAGTCAATTTTGGCGTAGAGTTCGTATGGTGACCAGAAGTGGTGAAGGTCGCTGTGGTTAAATTGGAGAATGGGAAGCAGCGAAGGGAGTTGGTGGGGAACTGGAAGTGAGCAGCAATGCCAGAGAGACGTACCCTCCTACCATACTACGAGGTCTCTAAAGAGCACCAACAACAAAATCCCATAAAAAGAGTTAATAAAAACAAGTTGCTCAGACTCGGGCTGGCACCATGGTCGCCATCGTATTTCCTGAGAACAAACTCACCAGGAACACATAGCAGAAGTCCCAGATAACTAAGATAGATGAGAGTATGAACCAAACTGAAATCCACCGAGGTATATCAGTTAAAGGTTTGGCCATTTTTGTTGATGTTGAGGTGAATTTGGTTAGAAGGCAGGTAGTCGTCGCACGTCAAGCTGCAGCTAACTTTCTCTCGTGCAGTGATTCATTTTCCAACCAATTTCTCGAAAACTATCGTTCGACACGTCCAGTGAAGGAGATTTGAACTCGACACATTATGGCAGGATGGTTGTGAGTTTCCTCTTAGTCTTTCTTATTTGTTGAGACTGTCGTCCGTCTATTCAATGCGCTCGCTAGCTCAACATCTGCCTTTTTGTCTTCCCTACCTCTTGCCTTCCCTCGTATTGTACAGAAATCTCGATTCAGGTAGACTGGGGAATCCTCTTGGAGGAGGAGGAGGAAGTGTGATTCCAGATTTAAACGTCACTCCTGTTCGTCGTCCTTTTGTCTTTGCTGTCGTAGTGTCTATCGCTGAGTAGCTGACGGATTCATTGATTTGATTTTACAGGAGAAATCTGCCTTTGAATGTGAGTATATGTAAACTTTCTCTCCCCCCACAGACAGACCGGGGTGCCTGACCCTTCACTACCTGCTGCATACGTCGTCAGTCATGAGCTTGAGCTGGCACCAACGTCTCATGGGCTGGGGAGCGTGTACCATAACAGGACTAGCTTGTTCTCTCGTTGGATCGATTCTGTTGTTCATCGGGGCCACGATTGCGTTTGCTTGTGAGTGTTCCCTTGAGTTCTTCCTCATCCGACGAATGGAATTTTGTTTGTAGCTGACACTATTTTAAAATCCCAGTCTTATTTGTTGTAGGAATCATCGTGAGTTGTGTTCTTTATCCAGTCTTTGAAATTGAGAGTATTGCCTTCTTTCTGAACTGACGCGAATCAACGAAACACCTTGGCGGCTACCCATTTGCCAATAGATCTCCCTAATCGTACGTTCCCCTTGTCATAGTATCTCATAAAAATCTAACGATAATTTGTGACTGCAAACAGGGTACAGGATTCCTTGTTGGATTCTTCAAACAAGCGAAGATGATGTTCAACCCAGTACGCCTGTTAAACACGTCGCTGCCCTCAACATCCCTCCTTAACTTCCCTGTCATTCTTAGGTTCGAATAGTTGCGACGTCGATCTTCCTTGGATCCATCGCTCTCGTCTTCGTAGGGGCGTTTGTTCTCGGCAACGACGTTCTCTGCATCATCTTCACAGTAGTATGCTACCTCGCTTATACTTGGTACTGCCTGTCATATATCCCATATGCTCGAAGTCTCACGTGAGTTTCTTCTCCTCTTCCTTTGTGTCTGTTTGTTGGTGTTTGTTGCTGATTGAACCTCTTGACGGATGTAGGAAGAACATCCTTGGGAAGTTCGTGTCATCTGTCTGAGGCGCTTTGCATCATTACAAAAAAAAAACACATACTGCCTGTTGGATACTGGACACTTTGAACTATGGTTTCTGTGGGCTGACTGTAGCTTGGGGGTGAAAATGTTGATCGAACAAGGTCTATTGCGGTCGATTTTATCTCATTGCAGTAAACGAGATTTGAGATTGAGCATAGATATTGATGTGAAGCTCTGCCACTCTCACACTAGGTCATCTGTCATCGTGCTTTGGATGAGAAATCAGCTTTGTTGATGTGTGAGAACACCCGCACCCTTTTGGTCTCTGCCGCCACAGCAAGCTTACTCACAGCTGCCCATGACTGAAAACATAAAAGGGCTTGGGTTTTTCTCTTCTGATCTCAAACGACATTTTGAATGTCAATCAAAGCCTCGTTTCAGAAAATAGCCAAAGCAACAATGTCTTCTCAAGCTACTCAAAAGAAGTCTGATATCCTTGGATGGTTCGTCGCCATCTCTTGTCTTTCCCATTCAGTGGAACCAAGGGCTGAATTTTATTTTATTTGGTTGGGATCTGTAGGGCCAGCAGTACAGGGGAGTTCAAGAGACAGGTCTCGTCGTTCAGAGATGTAATTGAAGTCGGTGGGAAGTTTGCTCCCGAGAAGGGGAGATATCACCTGTGAGTATGAGGCTTGCACCGGGGGCAGGTTGACAGGATGTGGAGCTTGATTTGGCATGGTCGGAGGCTCTAACTGTTTACTATTTGATTTAGATACGTCTCCCACGCTTGTCCTTGGGCCAACAGGACGATGATAGTGAGAAAGCTCAAAGGACTCGAGGAATTCTTTGGTCAGCTTTCATCTTTACCTGTCGCCTCCTCCGTGATGAAGCTCATTCTGTTATTGTTCTACATTCAAAGACGTCAGTGTCGTTCACCCACACATGCTTGAGTTGGGATGGCCGTTCGCGAAGGAAGGAACCGAATTCGCTGGGTACGAGGGCGCGACGTCTGATCCTTTGTACGGCTCTAGTCACGTCAGGGATTTGTACTTCAAGGCTGAGCCAGGTAGGTGCAAATTTCGTGACAGGTTTCCTCTCGGAATTTGATAGGTACTGATGAGAGCACGCGTTTGTCCATGTCGCTATAAGAATACAACGCTCGATTCACAGTTCCAGTAAGCTTTCTTTACTCCTTTCAAATAACCTACGGCAATTTCTTATCTGTCTCGGTCAGGTCGTTTGGGATAAGAAGAACGAAACGATCGTCAACAACGAATCTTCTGAAATCATCAGATTCATGAACACTGCTTTCAACGACCAGCTTCCAGCCGACAAAGCAGCTCTTGACTTGTACCCAGACAGCTTCAAGGCTGAGATTGATGCTTTGAACGAATGGGTTTACAACGACATCAACAATGGTGAGGGTTTCCTTCTTCCTCGCTAGTTGTGATGGTCACTCCGCTCACTGAAGGCTGGTGTGTCGTGGGATTATTCAGGTGTCTACAAGTCTGGATTTGCTTCCAAGCAGTCTGCGTACGAAGCTGCTGTTGTCCCCCTTTTCAACTCTCTTGAGCGAATTGAGAAGCTCTTGGAGGGCAAGGAGTACTTGGTCGGAGGTGAGAAAGATTCTGTACTTGTTTCAGGAGATCTTTTTTTTAAGCAGTCTCAAACTCTGTTCTCGCAGGCATCCTCACTGAGGCTGATGTCAGGCTTTACACCACGATCGTCCGGTAAGGAACACGCGCCATTCCCTTCCCTCGTTGCAAGCCTCTTCTGATGAACAGCTGATTCTCTTTCGTGGAAAAGATTTGACCCAGTGTACCACGGTCACTTCAAGTGCAATCTTGGTAAGTTTTGCCTCTTCTCCCTCTCTGTACCTGCTCCTGTCCGTCCCAAACCTGAAGCCTTCTCTCCTGTGTCACTGCTCTTGGTCCGGCGTCTGTCGACCTATCTAACCTATCCAGGCTCTATTCGTCACGACTTCCCGAACATCAACAGATGGATGAAGAACCTGTACTGGAAGAACGATGCTTTCAAGGTGCGTCGGTCGTTGCCTTTTTCGACGACCTCCCCGCTGTCCCCGCGGGCGCAATGTGTTGTTGACGACTTTGTTCATCCTTTGCGACGTGAATCTGCAGTCCACTACCAACTTCAAGCATATCAAGGAGCACTACTACTTCTCCCACGCACAGATAAATCCGTGAGTTTCTGCGGCCCGTCTCGCAATTGCTGAGCCCCAGAATTGACACCTTTGGTGCCCTTCGTTTCCGTTTCCCGGTCGTTGCCATGGACGACTTAATTACCCGTCACAGAACCCGGATTGTCCCCCTTGGCCCAAAGCTTGATATCGAAGCTCTGTAAAAGACGTCTCTGGAGGATAAAAACAGGTTTAGGAAACACCTGAAACGATGTACTCTTTTTGCCCCGTTTCCTGCGCAAGAGACAGATTCCCTACAGCACTGAGAATACCGGTTCACAGCAACAAGTTCAAGTGTGTTCTGTAGATGCTCACAGCTACCAGTGTATTCCTGAAGGCGTCGTCCTCGCCTCTTCTGCGCGTCGCGGTGCAACACCCCCCAACCACATTTAGCTAAAAAAAAAAAGCCACTGCCTTGAAACTTCACCCTCCCAACGCTCCTTCAACTTTGCTTGGTCTCTGACAGTCTTCACATTCGATGAGTGTATCTGAGAAGAAGGTCAGTATCACAATCCCTTCGTCCCTCGAAATAAGCGCCTGAAACTGACATAGGTTGGAAAAAAAAACACCAGCGAGTCCTCGTTACTGGAGGAACAGGTGGGTACAGTCTCGACACTGACTTCTTTAGAATGCAACACTGATCAAAGTCTCATTCTGTGCGTTTGAAAATCAGGTTACATCGGTACGAAGTTCTTCCCGCTTCGATTTTGAGGTATATGGCCGTGCTAAATGGCCTTTTTTTTCACTTTCTGGTAGGCTCTCACGTTGTACTCGAGCTCCTTCTCACTGGTAGATACCTTCCTGTGGTAATCGACAACTTCCACAACTCAAAGAGGAAAGCAATCGATCGCATCGAGGAGATTGCTCGTGATACCCTGTCAGTACTCACTCCCGAGTTCCCATATTCTCACCATCCCTGGGAACTGACGGTACTTCCTTGCTCCAGTGGGGAATCTGCAGGAAAAGTCGATATCTTCGCTGCAGATCTGAACTCGCTGGCTGATGTGGAGAAAGTGTTCAAGTCGTACGAGGGCAAGGGTGGCATTTGGGGAGTCATCCATGTCGCTGTGAGTTTCCGTTTTACTATGGACTGACGGGTTCGAAACTGATCAAAATGTACGTGAGGGACTTTAGGCCTGGAAAGCTGTAGGAGAATCAGGAGAGCTTCCTTTGCTTTACTACCAGAACAACGTCTCAGCTAGTATAACACTTGTCGACGTGAGTTTCCCTTTCATTCGCGCTCCTCAGCCGGCACTACCCCCTTTGTGTTTCCATCGGTGCGAGTGAAACTAACAACCATCCACATTCGGAATTACAGGTTATGGCCAAGTACAAATGTTATAACATGGTTTATTCTTCTTCAGCAACAGTCTATGGCGTACCGGAGCAAATTCCTATTCCAGAGAGCACGCCAATGGTACCAGCGAGCGTCTATGGACGCACGAAGTACATGTGTGAAACAATCATGAAGGACATCTGTCGAGGTTGGTAGTTTTTTTCCAAGGAGGTTGCTTACTGGATTGCTAGACTAACTTTCGCTCTTCTCGTAAAGCCGATTCCAACTTCGCGTGTTGCTCACTGCGATACTTCAAGTGAGACCTTGGTGATTTATTTACTTTCAAGGGTTATTTCCTTACTAATGTTTTTAATTTTCTTGCAGTCCCGGTGGTTGCCATCCTTCCGGAAAGATTGGTGAAGATCCTCAAGGAAAGCCAGGCAACCTTCTACCTCTTCTAGGCGCAATGGCCGTTGGTCGATACACAGAAGGTGGTCTCAAAGTTTTCGGAACCGACTACCCAACAGAAGATGGAACATGTGTGAGAGACTACCTCCATGTGGTCGACTTGGCCCAGGGGCACATCCTCGCGCTGGACGGTGTCGTGAGCGGCAGCATCTTTCAGAATGGCGTTGCGAAGGGCGAAGGGAGGTACAAGGCGTACAACCTGGGAAGAGGAAAGGCGTCCAGCGTGTTGCAGATTATTGCTGCGATGGAGAAGGCTACTGGACATCACTACGAGTACGAAGTGATCGGCAGGAGGTGAGTTCTTGAGTGGTTTTGCTACTCCTGTCAAATGGAACACTGCGTTCTGATCATCTATTCTGGGTTACGTGAACTTAAGGGATGGGGATGTCCCGGATTTGACAGCTGATCCAACGCTGGCTGAAGCGGAGCTGAAGTTTTACGCGAAGAAGAATCTGGAGGAAATGTGTGCTGATTTATGGCGATGGCAGACCAACAACCCAAAAGGTGAGTAGCTTCGTCCCTACCCCTTCTCTCATAAATATACTGACGGTTTTTTTACGTCTTCGTCCCGCTGCAGGATACGAGGCATAAACCGCGCGCAAGTAGAGTGCTGAGCTGTTCAAGCTTGTACAACCGTAGTGTAAACTATTTAACCAGCTTGGTTGAAGGATGAGAGACCCCAATCATCTGGTATACCTTGTGTATGTGGCCTTTGGACTTTTCGAGAGGAGATGACGGTCTCAACTCACAACTTTGGGGGCAAGTGTGCAGCGTGGTATAGAGGATCGGGTCAGACAATTAAACTAAAACTATAACTTAGCTAATTAATCTTGTATACAATTGCTCCTTAATCCGCAAGGGTGGTCATTTCAGTTTGAAAATCGCCCGTCACAAGAGAGTTGTGCCACACGCAGACCTTTCGCCATCACCGAAAAAGTCAGAACGCCCTGCCTCACGCGCAGAGATCTGACTGAATCTTGGTGAACCTCGACCTTCCATCAGCTTTCGATTTCCCTCTTTACGATGAGCAATCCTGACTCGATCAGCTACACCCTTGTAGCGGACGATGCTCTCGGCGAGCAGGTCCCAACCTCGCAGGAGCTCAGGCATGCGCTCGAGAAAGGCTCAGACGATGTCAAGCTCGATACTCTGAGGAGGATCGTTATTTCGACACTGCAGGGGAATCCTCACGTGAGTATTTGATGTGACGTTATGCTGGGTAGTGGTGAAAGGTCAAAACAGTTGGTCGGTCGAGGCGTTTTGGCATGCTGAATGCCAGCGCTGGGACGTGCGATGGGATATTTGATTCTGACACGCCCTTGTTTGCTCTGGATATTAGCCCAACCTTCTCATGCCAATCATACAATTTGTTCTCCCTTCGAGAAACAAGCAGATCAAGAAGATGCTTCACTTTTATTGGGAGTAAGTCTCGCTCAAGCGGTTCGAGGTCTTGCTTTCACTTCTGTATGCTCTGTTATTGACCACACTCAATCACTTGTTGTATCGTGTTCAGAGTATGTCCAAAGCTGGATGACTCTGGAAAGCTGAAGCAGGAGATGATTCTAGTCTGGTGAGTCTCTCGTTTTCCGTGGCTGGCATGGGCCTTCGCTTCGTACCTCTGGAAACCAATCAACTGACTTGAATATCACCCTCTTCACCCCTCTTGAATCAGTAATGCTATCCGTAATGATCTTCAGCATCCCAACGAGTACGTGCGAGGAGCGACCCTGCGTGCTGTACAGAAGTTGAAGGAGGCAGAGCTGCTCGAACCTTTGGTCCCGACTGTCAGGAGTTGTCTGGTAAGTTTACGGCTCTTTTCGCTAGCCTATATTTTCTTACGAGTGTTGAGTCACTGACGTGTACGTCTGGCATAACAGGAACACCGACACTCATACGTCAGGAAAAACGCAGTGTTCACCGTCTTCTCCATCTACAAAGCCCACGAGCACCTCATTCCTGATGGTCCAGAACTCCTCCTCACTTTCCTTGCTGCTGTAAGCTTCTATTGCTGGTATCGTCTTCGTGTTCTTGCTTCCTGACACGCTTCTTTCGAAACTCCCAACCATGGAACAAAAGGAATCCGACCCTACCTGTAAAAGAAACGCCTTCGTCACACTCTACAACATCGCTCAACCACGTGCAGTTGAATATCTCCTCTCAATCTATGACACTATCTCCACTCTTGACGAACTTATGCAGCTGGCTATCATTGAATTGGTCCGAAAAGAATCCAGGTCAGAGGACAGCGCCTACCGAACACGATGGATCAGGTGTATTTTCGAACTTCTCACCGCCTCATCCCACACCGTCAAGTACGAAGCCGCTACTTCCCTCACAACTCTCACTCAAAACCCAGCTGCTGTCAAGGCTGCAGCTTCATGCTTCATTGATTTGGTCGTGAAGGAATCCGACAACAATGTCAAGCTTATCGTGTTGGACAGAATTGACGTCCTCAGAAGCAAACACGAGCACGTTCTCGATTCTTTGGTAATGGATGTCCTCAGGGTGTTGAGCAGTAACGATATGGAGGTCAAGAGGAAGGCGCTGCACATTGCTCTCGAGATGGTCTCGAGCAGGAACGTCGAGGAAGTCGTGCTGTTGCTCAAGAAGCAGCTGACGAAGACCATTGAAGATGCTGCGTTTGAGAAGGTTAGAAAAGATTGCTCTGTCATCGTGTCAATGCTCTTGGATCCAGAATGCTGACGGAACCCTCTTTTCTCTCATTTCAGAACTCCGAATATAGGCAACTCCTCATCCAGTCAATACACTCTTGCGCCATCAAGTTCTCCGAAGTGGCTGCTAGTGTCGTTCACGTCTTGATGGAGTTCTTGGGCGATTCAGGAAATTCATCCGCCATCGATGTTATCTCTTTCGTCAGGGAGGTAGTGGAGAAGTTCCCTGCTCTCAGGCACTCTATTACTGAGAAGTTGCTTGAGACGTTCGGTGGTATCAAATCTGGAAAGGTGTTCAGGGGTGCTTTGTGGATCATTGGAGAGTATTGCGCAGAGCCTGAAGGTTAGTGCTGTAGTTGCGACGCGAAGATTGACATCTGAAACTTATTACCTGGGTTCTCTTTTTCTCAGACATCAAATCCGCCTTCCAGGAAATTCGAAAGGTTCTCGGCGAAATCCCAATCCTGGCATCCGAGCAGAAGTTGCTTGAAGAAGCTGAAGTGAACGGCGATGTGGAGAAACAGGACAATGCTCCAAAGGCTGTCTCCACCAGCCGTGTCCTTGCTGACGGTTCTTATGCAACTGAAACTGTCTACTCAGCTGCTGTCAAGGTCTCCAAGAGCCACGCCGCTAACAGGCCACCACTCAGAGCCCTCATCATTGCTGGTGACTTCTACACGGGATCTGTACTCGCTGCTACCCTCACCAAGCTCATTCTGAGACTCCACGAAGCTTCCAAAGACAGTCAATCAGTCAATGCTCTCCGTGCTGAGGTATGTTCTACCTTCATCTCTTTTCATGTTTGACACTCTCATTTCTGACGTCTCTCGTTTCCAAATAGGCAATGCTCATGATGGCTTCTATTGTCCGGGTTGGACAATCCAGCTTCGTTACTGTTCCAATTGATGAAGATTCCCAGGAACGTATCATGAACTGTGTTCAAACTCTTGCTCAGCTGGAGGAGAGCAAACCGGTTCAAGAAATCTTCTTGCACGACACTAAAGCTGCCTATTCCAAGATGGTCGCCACTGAAGAAAAGAAAGCAGCAGAGAAGAAGGCTAAAGACTCGAAGGTTGTTGCCATTCAAGCCGATGATCTGATCTCCTTCAGACAGTTCTCCAAGAAGCCAACTGGTGGTGACTCAGATGACTACGAAGCTGATCTCATCAGGGCTACTGGATCTGCTGCTGTTGGAGACGACTTCATCTCTAAATTGAGCAGAGTTGTTCAGTTGACTGGTTTCTCAGATCCAGTTTACGCTGAGGCTTATGTCAACGTTCACCAGTTCGATATCCTACTTGGTGAGCTGGGATGGATTTTCTCATTCTCTTTCTTGTCTCATTACTGAACTTTGCTTCATTTTCTAGAGGTTCTGTTTGTCAACCAGACCAGTGAAACTCTCCAGAACTTGACGATCGAATTCGCGACGTTGGGTGATCTCAAACTGGTGGAACGCCCTGCATCACACACCCTTGGTCCACACGCTTTCCACTCCATCAAGGCTACCATCAAAGTCTCATCGACTGAAACTGGTGTCATTTTTGGTAACATTGTCTATGACGGCCAAGGTGCTTCTGACCTCAGCTCCAACGTCGTCTTGAACGATATCCATATTGACATCATGGACTACATCAAGCCGGCCTACTGCAATGAAGCTCAATTCCGAAGCATGTGGACCGAGTTCGAGTGGGAGAACAAAGTCAACGTTGTCACCAACATAACGTACGTTTTTACTGTCATTTCATGTTCCCCGAGTATTAAAGCTAATCTGGTCGACATCATTGCTGCAGCAATTTGCGAACTTACCTGGAGCACATCATGAAGAGTACAAACATGGCCTGTCTGACTGCAGATGCAGCACTATCTGGAGACTGTGATTTCCTCTCGGCCAACTGTTACGCGAGGAGTTTGTTTGGTGAGTCGTTTTCAGAATGGGCCGTCAGTCTACTGTTCTCTGACGCGCACTGCTTTTTCTTTAAGGTGAGGATGCGTTGGCGAATTTGTCGATTGAGAAGCAAGAGGATGGCACAATCACTGGTCATGTTCGTATCAGAAGTAAAACTCAGGGCATTGCTTTGTCGCTCGGAGACAAGATTACGTGAGCTCCTCTTTGTGTGTTCAGACTGCTACTGGATGTCCCACTTACTCTGCTCTTCCCTCTCATAGTCTGTCGCAGAAAAGCATCGGGACAAAGTAGGCAGTTGAACGGGATGTGGCAGGGCGCTTTGATGCTTAGATTGTGGAGTATATACAAAACTGCAATTATACCTTTTCCGTGAGAAGAGAACTTATAACAGAAAGTTTTTATCACGACGTTTATAATGCTTGTGCCACAGTCTGGATAAGAACCTGAGCTCTTCTCACCATTTGTTGACTGGTGTGAGAGGCTTTCCAGTTTTGAAGAAGCTCTCCAGATTCTCGAGCATTTCGGTCTCCAAGTCAAGCGAGAGGGTCTCGTTGATAGCAGCACAGTGAGGACTGATTGTCACCTTGGTTGACTTAATGAAGTAGGGATTGATGGTTGGTTCTAGGAACGAGATGGATGAATAGTGCCGACGCACGAATGAAAACGCCGATGAAGCCCCGAGTTGAAGTCAGAAGAGGCTAGCGTGCTTCTTTATTTGAGAATTGCTTACCATTGTTGAAGTTATCCAAAGCACAACGCAGCACTTTACCGCTTTCAAGGCCAGCGATGAGCGCGTCTTCATCCATGATGGCACCTCTGGTGCAGCTGACGATAATGACATTGTCCTTCATCTTGGAAATTTCTGAAAGCAGGAAAAGGGGAAATGAAAAGAACGAAATCAGTACATCGCTCATGGCGCTTCCTTCAAAGGTGTGAACCCTAAAGAGACGGTCGCACCTTTGGCAGAGACCAAGCCCTTCGTTTCTTCGTTCAATGGGCATGATAGAACGACTACATCTGAAGTAGCTAAGAGATCGTCCATAGAGAGATAGGTGAAACCAGTTTGAGAGTCAGTTTCCAAAGGGTTTCTGTTGTGGTAATTAACCTTCATGCCAAAGTACTTCATATGAGCGGCACTGGAAGCAGTGATGCAAACTGTCAATTACGATCCGACTAGGAAGTCAGAAGCTGTTACTGACATCTGTGATCCAACTCGTCCCATTCCGATGATGCCTAAGGTGCACTTTCGAGCATCTTTGACGATGACTGAACGATCAAGCCAACCTCCAGCGCGCACAGATGCGTCCTGGTGTGTGAAAGCACGAATAGCCTAGTTTAAAACAGTAAATTTGGGTCAAAGATAAAAAAAAAGGAGATCCCGGTGATCAGCAATGGTAACTACTTACCATTTGAATGGTCATTGCAGTAGCGTCCGCAACGCGAAGAGCCACCGATTTTGGGGAGTTGGCATCTTTATCAAAAACATCGAGGAGCTGAATCAGCACAGCAGAAGATGAATAAGCTGCACAAGGGTATGTTGGACCTACAGTAGCATTTTCTGCTGCTCAAATACTTGTGATCGACCTTGTCGAAACCTGCACCGAGACCTGCGATGAGCTTCACGCCAGCATCGCACAAGTAGCTAGTGTTATCTTCAGCCAATGGCATCGAATGTGGCTTCGACTATGTTAATGTGGGAGGAAGTAAATCAAGGAATAAAGGCGGCGTAAACAAAAACACTTGCCGAGCGCAGCAGCAGAAGGATATGCTTACAAAATCAGTGAGTCTGTTGATTTAGAAACAAGTAGTCAGTTAGATCAATCAGATGTGGAAGGATGAGGATGAAGAAGACTCACAATGCCACAGCGTCGAACGGTTCATTCTCAGCAACGGCCTTCTTCACAACTAGCTTAGACTCTTCCCGTGGAAGTTGCTCTACATGCTGTAGTCCACAGGAAAACACTATTTAGAGGTCGATAAAGAGGAATGAGAGGCAAGACGACTTACCACGAAGTCGATCCAAGAGCTCAGTTCAGCAAGTTTATCTACGGCTGCAGTTGGATAACCGATGGCCAGAACCCTGGGCTTTGTAGTTGGAACAGTCATGTTTTAAGCTTAAAGGAAGAAGATGTAAGTAGTTGGGAGGAAACGAAGCAGCAGAGAAGAAACGGACGGCGCATAAGAGCTCGAAACCCGAGTATCTCGGGAAACCGCGCTCTTCCTTGGGCGCATGAATTTGTTTTGATAGGCAAAAGTGAATATTCCGCTCCCACGATGAAAATGAATTTACTTAATGAGTTGACCGCCGTATATCTCCACAGATAAAAACTATCCGAACTATCACTCACCCTCCAGCAACCACATGCCTCATCTCATCTCACTCCTTTCCCTTCTCATCACCCCGCACGAGCCTTTGACTGCCTCTCAACACGACAATGATTTTCTACCAAACAAAATCGAAGCTTATTTATCGTGATACACCATCATGGAGTTCTCCAGCACTGATATGATGCGCTCTTCTGTGTTAGGACTTGGGTGATGGATAGGCTGGGAAGGAAAGTTGTCAAACCACTTGTCAGGCGATTATATCTGAAAAGGGCGGGGAATGTTTCAGGGGGGATCTCACATTGACTTTCTAGAAGTAGTTCATCAACCCTTGGGAGGTGACAACGGCTCTATTGCAAAGTTCTCCAGCTACTGTGGCAGCTGGTTCTGGAAGGCATGTTGCGCAAGCGTAGCAGAAATTGTAACAAACTGTGTATTCCTTAGCCATGATGAAAATCAGATTCTTCTGGTCCAACCAATTTCGAGACAAAAGTACTTGTAATCACCAAGAAAATAATATTCCTGATAACCTCAGCCTCACCAGCAGGATTTCTGTCGCGACGCTCTGTGGTCGAGTCGAACCACAACAGTCCACCTATCAGCAGCATCCACCATGGGGTAAGTTTCTTTCAAATATGGAATCCCATCGACGTATTCTCTGTACTGAACCTATTCTCTGCCTTGTAGAGCTGATGGAGGATCAATTCCTGTAAGCATTCTGCTGCTCTTTCAGCCCACCACCCCACCTGTCTTTGTAGAAAGTCTAACGAGCAGCTGTCCCTATCACTTCTAGGATCGACGGGATCTTGTCAGGAACAAGGCAAAGACCGAGACAACCGACAAGAACCAGCTAACATTCACTCAGTGGTTCCTATGTGCTCTCTCGAAGGTAAAGAGAAATGGTCCCTTCGAATTTTGCTGGATGATTTCTCAAGCTGACGGGCAACTCACTTCTTTATAGCGTCCTCTACAAGCTCCTATTGTCTTGGATCAACTGGGAAAGCTCTACAACAAGCAGGCGATCCTCGAGTTCCTTTTGGACAAGTCTTCGTATGGAGCGGAAGGTGAAAGTGTCTGTGGATATGTCAGAGGGATGAAGGTGCGGGCATACCATCAATCCAACCCTCAGAGTATTGTCTAATCTTCTGACTCTTCTTCTGGGATGCCTATAGGACTTGACTCCTTTGATTCTAACCCCAAATCCACGTCTTTCGCCATCCTCCTCCTCAAAGGGAGTCAGCGACCACACAACGGATACCAACAGACCTCTGGCGCCCTTCGTTTGCCCATTGTCATTGAAGGAAATGAATGGTTCGATCCCCTTTGTAGCCATCAAAGTCTGCGGCCACGTCTTCTCTGAACAAGGCCTCAAGGAGACAGCAAAAGGCAGCACGGGCAGTGGCCTGCCGTCTCCACCACCGGAAGATAAGAAGGAAGCTGCTGTTGCTGAGGTGAAGAAAAGTTGTCCGGAGTGTAGTAAGGCGTTTAGTTGGAAGAATGAGCTTGTGAGGATCAACCCACCCGCGGAGGAACAGGAGAACATGAGGATCCTTGTGAGTCATCAACCGTTTTCTTTCATAAAGGAAGGAATCACTCTGACAGAGAATGCTTCATGTTATGTAGCTTCTCGCAGCCAGAGCTGCTGAACCTCCTAAATTGAAGAAGGACAAGAAGCGCAAGTCTGGAGCTGCTGAAGTCGACTCTGGAGGTTCGTCCTTCCACCTTTCCTTCTCCCTCTGTCTGTGCCGCTCTGATCTAACTGACCATTTCACTCTTCCTCCGAAAACTGCTACAGTCATCCAAGCCAACGATGCCAAACGCCTCAAATCGAGTGTCGCACAGAAAGTTGCGGCAGAGCTGAAAGCCCAGGAGGACGCAAGGAAGGGCCAGATGTCTGCTGCTGTTGCGTCTTTGTACGCGCCCAAGGATGGAAAGCAGGAGAAGGAAGGGTTCATGACGAGAAGTAAGTCAGCCATGATTTCCGCTTTTGACTGTCGAGGTTTTCTAAAACCTCAGAACTCTTTTTAGCTTTCGCGAGGTATGCTTAGAAGCTTTGTGGACAAATCGGTGTGTTGTAGGATACTGTCAAATAGCGATTATTGTGACCATCATCATTTTGTACACGGTGTTCATAGGACCTCTGGCCGGAAGCAAGAACACTTGCATTTGCGTAACGTAAACGACAGCAGCCTACTCCTCCTCAGCTTCTTCGTTGTAAGGTTGTAGCTTCTGTACTTCTGCACTTCTGCAGAGTCTCGATGACCACTGAGCCTTCCAAGCATAGGTCTACAATTCTCACAGCGAGCGACACGAAGAGCGCTTGCAGTAGCGAATGAGTAATAGAGCAACCTTGTTCTCATTACACCCCTGGTTGGCCGGACTACTTTAGCCTGTCAGCTATTATTCCTTAATCTCTTTATAGTTCCAATAGCAGTGGTGCAACATAGTTTTTTTATATATATAATGGTCTGTAACTCACCGTGCGGTGTGTCGCACCTCTTGACAGACTTCCGGAGGCAGGGTGCTGTACATATGATGAAACGCAGTGGATGATGATGATGGGACGTCAGGGAGAAAGGAAGGCCAGAAAGGTTCTAGCTCGTGCGCTAACTACTGGCGCCGCAAAAAGGATCTACGACGACACGAGCACCACGCAGCAGCTGTTTTTCATCGCCCCAAAAACCCCCCTCTCAGAAGCATGACACATCGGTCAGATCACGATGAGATGGGCGGGTGGTCCCACAGCAGAGCCAAGCTTCCTTTCGAAGCGGCGCACAGTCGAGTTGACCCGCACCCAGTTGTGTGTCCACCTGGGTGAAAACCCAGTCTCGCTCGTCGAAAGAGAAAGCCCGATGCAGAGCAGGGAGCGCAGGTGAGACCTGCCCAAGGGCGCCACCCAAGCCTTCGTGGGGCTGAATCATAAGTAATCACGCAGGTGGCGCAGCATGGCCCCAGGAGCAAATAAAGCGATACCGACTTCTGGTTCCTGCTCTGCTGGCCGTATATTGCGCAGCTGCTTGCAGGTCTCTGCGCTCTCCAAGGGATCGTCAGACCTCTGATGAAACCGCGTCGGTGTGATGGTGAGGTCGAAGGGAAAGAGTTGCGATCAGAGGCTCTCTGCGCAAGGTTCAATCCTGGTGTTTTGCTGTTTTTTTTTTTTTTTTGGGTTACTAATTAGTATGACTGTATCTCCTCGTCCCCTTTGCTCAATACTCCCTCTGGCTTGGGATCTGTATACATGTATACATAGCGACCTTGATGCCGACTTTGCGACAGAGAAAAAAAGGCAGCGCGCTGGGGTTAAGGAGGTGCGATCATTCGTACCCAGCTGTTTGGAAATGGTGGCGTCGACACTTTACCATTTTAGCTTGAGGCGACTGGCGAGCTAACATAATTTTTGCCAACCAACAACATCGACCCCTCCGCCCTGTGGACCCCAATTTGGACCCACTCGATATCCCATTCAACCCCCTGATATCCCATCCAGCGCTCACCGACGAAGTTCCTGCAGAAAAACAGCTCGATTGGTGCCAAGGTTCAGCACACAACGCTTTTCGTGTCGTCGGTGCTAGCTCGACCCTCTGGTGCGGCAAACCCCTTCCCCCTTTAGTCCCTGGGCCCTTCCCTATATGTGAGTACCACTACAGCCTTCGGAAAAACGCTGTGTTTTTTGGTGATGAGAAGATGGGATTCGAGGTGATGAGAACATTAAAGCCTTCGAGAGGGAGGGATCTGCAGCAGATCGCGAGGGCGTCCTTGGTTTCACCGCCCGAGTGTGGCCTCATCGTGGGGACCTCCTCACAGAAGGATACTCCTGGCTCATGCCCTTCCATCTCAGATGGCATACTACAGATCAGATAGGCTGTAAACATGGGCAAAAATAGTGACTGCAGGATTATCACTGCTGTACTGAAACTTCGTCTGTTTGCCGAAACCCCTTTTTCGAGGCTAGCATTTTTTGTTATGACGCTCCCTGGCTGACCTAAAAACGGTAATTTTTTAGTCGTGCAGGCAGCTTTCTTAACCGATACCCAACTCCAGTCCAATTGATCACCATTCCAATCATAGATTTTCGTCTCTCAAGCACATCAAGTGAGCCTTGCGTCGAAGCGCTCGCCTATACAACGTTCAGCCTCCAATTTTAGTCTGAGAACTAACTGCCAACGCGACCTAGAGCCCACTCTCTTACTAGTCAGTTAGTTCGTTCTCAATTTCTTCTTTGTGGAATACAGTAGCTGAAGGACCTCCCTTTGTTGTGGTTCTTTCAATCGGTCAGCCGGAGCGTGAGTGTCGTCGACGTTCTCTGCGCAGGTGATGAGCAGTAGATAGTTTTAACGTTCTGTTACTGACTATTACCTCCTTCCTTTCCTATTATTCCAGCCACACTGACCGCGACGTTAGTTCTGGTTGAAAAAGCGCTTTGGTCGTCAACAACTCCACTTACTGCTGGTACCTGTCAGACCATCTTTTGTGATGGCTACAGTTCAATCCCCTCGTCAGTTACCATCAGACCAGCCTCAGAATCCTGATCAGCCCCGAGAGGAAGACGATCACGTATCTGGCTTGGACGAAAGGCGTCCAAGTTTACCAGGCATCAAAGATTTGTTCAGAGGTGAGCTCGCTCGCCTATTCTTTTTAGTATTCCGTTGTTGACCGGGTTTCTTGCCATTAATTACGAACCACGTGACATGATTTCCACCCCTTGTTTCTTGTGTGGTGTGTCGGTTTTTCCTTGCTGCTATTTTTTTAGACAACCCGAATGTGTTGACGCAGAACTCTTCTCCCTCTCAGACCCACGCCAAAATCAACGCTTCAGGTGTACCATCCGTCCCAGGCGGATCACCTTCAGCGCCTCACCCCCAGTTTGCTTCACATCCCCAGCAGTCATCTGAACATCACACTTTCAATCACGCACCACCGCCCACGGACTTGTTTGACACCTACTCCATGGCGTCCGGTCGTTCAAGTCGTCTAGATTCTATCGCCAGCTCGACATCCAGCTTCAGCTCTGTACCAGACCCTTTGGACTTCCACGACCGGAGGAGGAGTTCGTTCGGTGCCAATTACTGGGACGCAAACCCCGCTTACGGTGCTGGTACTGGTCCATACGCTGCTGGAGGGTTTGAGAAGCCAAGGCCGCCGTCAAGAGACTATGCCCTCTCAACGGAACGTGGGAGTATCAGTGAAGAAGCTGGTGGTGATACCCACATGATTCGACCCGAGACTGAAAACTCTCCTGTTGGCGGCCGTACTTTCAGTTCATCACCGTACGAGGGCTACCCTAGCGCACAGTACTACTATCAACGACCAGCTCATCCTTTTGCAGCTGCGCCTGTCCCAGCTTACAATCCAGCGGAACCCGCTTTCTCTGGCGCCAACGCCACGACGCCGACGCGATCAACGCACCAGCTTCCTCAACCCGAAGAAGAGCTCATGCATCAAGCCATGCCACGCCAGTCTGGTCCTACGCATCATTACGCTCCTCCAGAGCCGCATCCTGCTTCACTTGCCTCGCAAGCACCACCGCACCATCCGGCTTACAGCCGACCACCTGCCTTTGCTCAACTTGGTCCCCCTGCTTCCATATATCACCCACCACCACCGACCGCACCACACTATGCCCATCAGTACCCCGAAGATCCCTGGGGTCCACGACCAAGCTCGATGGGCGGAGGCATATTACCCCCACCTTCTGGCACGATGGGTCCACCATTACCAACGCACTCGGCGTATATGGCGGCTTCTGGCGGCGGTGCACGCTCCATGTACGCATCCCCGGTGAACAGGGCACCATTGAGGGCTTCAGTACCCAACACTGGGTTCGTGCCCCCTCCAGGCGCCAACATGGCCGAAAGCATGCGGCGTGCTAGCGAGAGCGACGCGCAGCATTACTGGGGGCATGACAATAGACCGAGCACGGCTGGCTCTGCAAGTGGAACGGCTGCAGGATCATCAGTCGAACATGGGAGAGAGCTCAAGCACCACTGTCCTTTTTGTCAAAAGGCCTTCAACCGCCCAAGTTCTTTAAGGGTGAGTAGGCGCTCTCGAACCTCTGCAGTCTCCTTGCGTCGTTTCTAATTTGTCACATTCTTAACACAGATACACGTTTACTCTCACACTGGTGAGAGACCTTATGTCTGTAAATGGAAAGGATGTGGCAGAGCTTTTTCCGTTCAATCCAACTTGAAGAGGTTAGTCCTATTCACTGGCGTTATTGCTTTTTTTTTTGCGCCGAAACACACGGTATCTAACCTTTTTTATCTATGTTTCTTGCTTAATGTTATTATTATCATCTCCCAGACACAACAAGGTGCATACTGGCTCTAATGGTGCACCTAATCTCCACAACCACTCCGACGAAGACGGGCAGGGAGACGATGGCCCTGGTGGACAGAGCGAGGATGATACTTCCAGACCCTCAACAAGCACCTCTGGTGCTTATAGAAATGCTGCTTCAGGCAGCCCTTATGCCAAATCTTCATCTTCGTTGTTTCAACCAAAATAAAAATCAAGCTTCAACGCTCCCTTGTATCCAGTAGTTTTACATACGCCTTGCCCCGTCTTTCCTCCAATTTTTCTGCCTTCGATATCTTTTGAGTACACTTACTTAAGCAGTAGTATGGCCTTGAATGGCTTAGTTGTACTGTTCAACCTGTATCGATTACCCTTCATGTATCTGAAAAAAATCACGTAGATCAGGCCGGTCGTAAAGAGCAATCTGTATAAAATCGTAACTAAATATTTTACTATCCGAGCTTAGGAAAAGAAAGCCGTGGAATTGATAGAAGAGCAACGTAAACTAAGTGTTTTAACAAACCACGATATATTTAGTTATTCGTGGATCTGTTGAAGAGGGCGCCAAGTCCCTTCTTCTTCTTAGCAGCCTTAGCGGCTTCCTTCTGTTGGAATCTTCTACGTTCCTCAGCCTCAATCTCTTCGTCACCGAGCGATCCCCAGGAGTACCAGACGACGGAAAGCATGCCAATCACAGCGGCGAGGACACATCCAGCCAAGGCGCCTTTAGCCTTTGGCGTCCAGCCCCCCTTTATCTCCCATGGTCCCAGAGGCTGACCAGACAAGTCAGTCGTGCTGTTCAATCCGACGGCGTTTCCACTCGTTGCGATACCTTGGACAGCGCACTGCTGCTTAACGGAAGCTGGCAAGGTGAGTCTCTTTTGAGCTTCGTCTGGGGCAATTATGATAGTAGCGGCAAGACCAGATGACAAGTGCCAATCGATATGGCAGTGGCTAAGGTTAGGGAAGAAAAAATGTGGGTATGAGTCCAGCAACGATTCAAAAAGAAGATGCGGTAACTCACAAGAACCAGACACCAGGGTTATCAGCACGGAAACGGATAGTGGTTGATCCACCTGGTGGAACCATGACCTGCAGAATTCAACAGCGAGGGTCAGTACTAAATTCAAAGTATTGGGAAGCTCTAGATTTTATTCACAGTATCTCTCTTAAATGGGTTGACCTGGCCCTCGATGAGAGGAGGGTTGAGGGATGGGTCATCAGAAGTCACGTCGAATGAACGGTGGACGACCTGGAAGTTGTGACCGTGAAGATGGAAAGGATGCTGCCCTGAGTCACTGAATTCAAAATTAAAAAGGGAGTTCAGTTCAGCGTCAAGTCGAAAAAGAAGGAGAGTTTGCGATGGGTCACTCACGTGTTGTTGATGGTGAACTGAATGTTTTTCATGTACTGGTAAGTCAGCGCGTTGCTTTGAGCACCGTAGATACCCTCATTGAATGAGTCATTACCCATAGTCAAGGAAGTGATAATGGATGGAACGATTGGGCTTTGGTAAGTTACATCATTGAAGTAGGCACGGTTGTTTCCATCTGGAAAGTAGTTCAAACAGAACAGAGTCAGGCCTATCTGAAGTATCTCCAGCAGGTCATGAGGGTAGTTACTCACTATCGAAGGTGTCGAAACCAAAAACGAGGTCAGTGTTGACATCGGCTGTTAGCATAAGACCAATTTAGTCAGTCCCTACAGTCGATGCAGAGTGGGGAGAGATCAGGCTTCTACTATACTAACCTGGAGCCATCTGAGCGTATGAAGCATTAGTGGGACTCATCAACAAGTCGTTGAAGAAGTCATACGAGTCAATGACGGCACTCTCAGCGAACGGAGAAGCAGCATCGTAGACAACGTTGATGGTTCGGTCTAAAGAATTGAACTGTCAATGAGTTGTACGCACCTTGGGTTAAAACTGGAGAAGGCTTACTCAATTGGAGACCGTCTGGAACGGTATCATACATGTCTGGGTTGGAGTTGACGTTAAAATAGTAGTTGGTACTGGTGTCGTTCTTAGCAGTGATCAAGAAGGAGTATCTTTGCGCAACCGCAATTGGAACGTTATCTACGCGGTAAGGATCGAGATCAACCTAGAAGCAAAATGACGTTCAGAAACAGTCGATGACTCGGTAAAAGAAAGAAAGACTCACACCATCGGCTTCTATGATGAAGTTGTCGTGTCCATTCAACCAGACGTAATACATGGAGAAAGCAGACATGCTGATGACTCTCAGCTTGTATGTCTTTCCTGGCTGAAAGTTGATGGTTGCGTTCTCATTGACACCAACACCGCTCATGAGATCCGAATTTGAGTGAAGGTATGATCCATTTTGCGAGACGTAAGTGACAGTGACGGTATCTTGATATATCAAAGAGGACTGTTATGAGACAAAGAATGCTGCGATTCGGCCGAAAGAAAGACTAACCTGGAACAGGCTCAGCTCCTGTCGCAGCCAGGGAAAGATTCAAGAAGGATATCAGCAGTAGCGCTTTCAAACAGAGGTACCGATCATGCATCGTGTCACTGACCAGTTGGATTATACTGTGTAATGAAAAACAGTCAGTTTTCAGTCTGAGAAACACGAACGGGAAGAGGCGAACCTTCGTCAAAAATTGAGGAATAAGATCAGAGTGTTGATCGTGATACCAATCGCCTGAGGAAGAACTGTCCAGTCAGTAGAACAAACAGAGAGGATATGTTTGATAAGATAACGATTGAAACTCACCAACCAAGATGGTGAATTCTTCATCCCAGGTAACATCAGTTCGCGAAACATTTGGGTGGATGATGAACGGCGTTCGGAGACCTGTTCACAAGACAAAATGCCATTGGTCTCATTAGTTGGAATGAAATATTCAGAAAAGACAAAAGAAAATCACCATCAACATATTGACCGCTGAAGGACGCAACACGAAAGAAAGACAACCAAAAATGAGAACAAAACAAAAAGAGAAATTTTATCAGATGGGACGTAGTCCTTTTCCAAACACGTTCGAAAGGAGGGCGGTGACTGACTTGTAGTGTCCGTGTATCCAGTAGGAACCAGTTTGAAGACTGGTTGGGATCTCGTAGACCAGAGTTTCGCCGGGGGGGATCGTACTAAATGGGGTGGAAAAAAAAGGCGAGCGGGGCAATGTTTGGTTGTGAGACCTCATTGAAAAAAAAAAAGGCTAGGATGAAAAAGCTGAAAACTGAGCTGAACGTACCATTGGGTAACACCAACGGCACCGTCATAATAGGCACTGCCGTTGAAGAAGTTACCGTGGGTGTGCAGGGAGGTACCAACGTCTGGCAAGCCGTTGTAGGCGTGAATTCGAAGCGTATCGTATTGATTCACTTCCACGACAGGGGGTCTGAATACGAAAGGAGATCGTCAGTGGGACGAGAAGTTAAAGATGCTGTCAGAGCTGAGACGGAGAAAACTCACGGCCAGGTACCATTCACACCGATGACTCTTCGGGGGAAAAGTCCATCTGGGTTGACATTCTCGACATAAGAAATGTTCCAGTAGAGGTCGTGAACCGCAGCCTGAGTCAGCGCTGGGAGAGCGAGCACTGCAGCACCCAGAAGCAAAGCAGACATGATGGAATAAGATGGGTGGTGAGGTCGACGGTAAAAAAAAAAAACCTTCTGCCTATCAGATCGCAAGTACTAATCTGATTCAAGCGGCGACAAAACTACTGCATTATTATAAAGCAAATGCGCTGTGCGACTGTAATTCGGTGCAGCAATCCGCTTGGCAGAAACGCCTGCAAACTGCAAATTCGAGGAAAACAGTGTTTCAAAGGGTCTACGATAAATCTATGTGCTCCAGGAGACCTACATCCTCCATTGATACAACCAGAAAGCGTCTTTTGGTAAGCACACGTCGAGTTTGGCAACGGCCGGTTTCCTCACTGCCTTCAGTCGTTCGCGAAACAGCCAATGGGACGAGATCGGGGCGTCTTCGGGATTGATCAAGTAAACAGCACTGCGCTGCTACTCTGCTATTGCCATCTGGAGTCTTAACGAAGTATCGAGGTCTCAAGGAGATGGTGAAGAAAGGAAAATCTGGAAAGGAAATCAACACAGACCGTCCGTCAAAAATTGGAAGCAAGTTTACTCAAGCAATGTGCCTTGAGAAGTCCCAATTGTCCTCGCAAATAGTCTCTGCTCTAAAGCTCTTCCACTGAGGTCGAATTGGGTCTCTCCTTTAATTTTCGTCTTTACGAGAGAAACTGTGTAATTGATTATCGACACCCATCTCGCGCTGGACTCATGCCCTCTCAGTGTTCAAAGTCCTCTCAAACGCTTTTTGTACAGCCTACCAGATTTCCAGAACACATTTTATCTAACCGCTGACAAAGCCCTGTCTTAATTATCAAAGCTGACAAGGGCATGCCAAAATCAAGGACGGACGATCTATCGCAACACCAACCCGTGATTATCTGCGCTTCCGTGAGCCTTCTTCTGAACTTCCAACAATTTCTTTATGCTGTATTTTCTGGCAAAGCAGAGGGATCATGAGTGAAGAGTGAGATGCAATCGAGAATACAGAGATAACGTTAAAGGATGTATGTAAACAATGGCAGAGATGAGAGAATCACCGCAGAGACAGATAGATTCAAGAAAGCTATGTGAACATGGATGACGAAAGAGTATCTAAAGGGAGAAGATGATATGCTACAGCGAATGGGAAATCTATGTCATAAACTGACAATGGCTTTTACAGATCCCACTTCTCGCGCCATTGTGTAGTAATGGGGTCGTCCTTGAACGCTTCAAGCAATCTGTTATTAATTTACAAAAGAAGGATTTCAGCATCTTGAAGATAGAAATATGTAGATGAAAGACTAAACGGGACTTACACATCCTTGATGTCTGTCACGTAAACAAGCTCGAGATCTTTTCGAATACTCTCGGGAACATTGGCTTCAATGTCCTCTCGACACTGTTCAGGTACCAGCAATTCTAAATAAAAAGACACCTTGTTAACTTTGCTAAAATACAGCGAAAAGCCGAGCAGATCAAAACTCACTTTTCATTCCTTCCCTCTGGGCAGCCAACATCTTACCCGTCAGCCCACCGACAGCAGTAACTCTCCCTCCCAACGTGATCTCACCTGTCATAGCGACAAGCGGATCCACTTTCTTCTTCAACAATGCCGACACCATCGCCGTTGTCAGTGCCGAACCCGCACTGGGTCCTTCCTTCTTGATCGAGCCCTCCGGCGCGTGTAGATGCAGGTCAAAGTTGAACTCGTCCGTTTCCGAGGTGAGAATTCCGAGATCGTGAGCGTTGGATTTTATCCATGACAAGGCTACATTTGCCGATTCCGTCATGACTTCTTGGAGCTGACCAGTCAGCTTGAGGTTGCCTTTCCCAGGTCGGATCTGTCACGCGATATAAGGAGTTGAGCCTAAATCTACTGGGTGAGTATCAACAATGGCAAAGGATGAAAACTTACATTCACTTCAAGAGGAATGATGCAACCAGCACCGTTCGAAGTGTAACCCAATCCATACACTACCCCAGCAGGGACCTTCTCCTTAGCGTACAGACGACCATCGTGAATAACCCGAGGACCAACAAAATCCTTCATGTTTTTGAGGTCTACAGCAACCTTGATATCAGAAGGTATCTCAATAGGGATTGGTTCACCCTTTTCATCCTTCGGTGATACGTCGATTTCTCGCTCGTTAAGGATCTTAACGATGTTGTGTGCGGCTTTGCGGAATATCTGGAAAAAAGAGAACGTTTGATGAGCCATGAATCTTACAGATACCTTTCAAAGAAACAAGAGAGGATGTGTGTAAAACGTACCATGTCCACATGCTTCTTCAAGTTACGCACACCTGGTTCTCGAGCGTAGAATTCAATAAGGTGCGTCAGGACAGACTTCTCGACTTGAACATCAGCAGACTCTAATCCGTTCTCCTTCTGGACCGTAGGAATGAGATATTTTTCAGCAATGGCAAGCTTCTCCTCAGTAACATAACCATCGAGCTCGATGATTTCCCTACGTTGTTGAAAGCCAGAAAATGAGTTTTGACATCTTCGCCGTAAAAATGAAGACAACTCACATTCTGTCTCTTAAAGGTCCAGAAATCATTGAAAGATCGTTAGCAGTACACAAAAACAAGACCTTTGAGAGGTCTATCGGCACATCCAAACTGTTGAAGTACCATAAAAAATTAGTAGATGATCAAAGGGAAAATACACGCACGATGAAACTCACTAATGATCAGTGAAATTTGAGTTCTGTTCAGGATCCAGCACCTCCAAAAACACACTGCTCATATCCACGCCTCTCTTGCCCACAGACGCAGTCTTCTCAATCTCATCGAGCAGGATGACAGGGTTCTGACTTCCACTCGTCTTCAACGCCGTCACAATCATTCCCGGGAAAGACGCAACGTATGTCCTTCTATGGCCTTTGATGGCAGCGGCATCGTCCATCCCTCCGACAGATATCCTGTGGAACTTTCTCCCCAGAGCCCTTGCGATGCTCTTGGCAACCGATGTTTTTCCCACACCAGGCGGTCCAACAAAGCATAAGATTTTACCCTTGACATCTTTCTTGAGGAGGGTGACGGAGAGGAACTCAAGAATTCGATCTTTGACGTCTTTCATTCCGTAGTGATCTTCGTTGAGGATTTTGGACGCTTCAGAGATGTTGGAATTGTCGACAGTGTATTCACCCCATGGAACAGAGACAAGCCAGTCCAAGTAAGCTGTGAGACTCCTAAAAAAACGCAAGCACCTGTGAGCGGGACATCTAAAATGCAACTGTGGCGGCGAGACACCTACTCGGTGGATGAATCACCATGTTGAGGACTGCTAGCTAACTTCGTCAAGCCCGTCTGGAAAGCTTTAGCGACAGCCTCGGGCATTTTTAGCTTCGCCGCCTTATCCATGAACTCTTTGACTGGTCCAGTTGGTTCTCGACCTGGCATGCCACCTGGACCACCCATTGGTCCACCCCCTCCCATCGCCCCACCACCCATTCCTCCAGCTCCACCGCCGAACCTTCCCAGAGGCGATTCCTGCAGTGGCGACATCAGGAAGAACTGGAGATTCCCAGTGTGGTCGTTCCCGCCTCCCCGGCTGTTCCCACCGGAATGGCCAAGGAAGTTTTGGTGTCGGAACTGAGGACGTGGGAGACTCGAGATGGTCGCTTTGGTCATTGCGGTGACGATGTTCATGATTTCAGCCAAAAGCGTCTCGTCCTCCTTCAAGTGGCCAAGCTTCTCTAACAGGACCATGATTTTGGAGACTTGGTCGTTGTTGGGTGCGACATTGTTGACTTTGCCAAAGAACTCAACCAAAACGTCGATAGGTTCAGTGGAGAGTTGGGTAGAGAGTTCAAATGGCTCTTGTGAGAAGTACACATTTCCTAAGTTAATTGATTCTATCAAAGTGGCCATGGCTGACGATGGAGTCGGTGAAAGGAGGTCGGAGACGGAGACTGTGGTTGGAAAGGGTGATTCTTCTGCTTCGCCTTCAGAAACTTCGTTAGTCAATGGGAAACTCGATGGAAGTTCTAGTTCGTCCCAGGCAGGGTTCTTCCTGAGCACCTCCAGAGGCGCTGACATTGCATCTGAAGAAGCAGTGATGTCGGCGGCCAAAGCTTGTGTTTTTGCGTCCCTCACTTCAATAGAGTCGGGAGTCACATCAGAGGCCAGTTGATCCAAAGCCACCCATTTATGAGGTTTAACGGTGAGAGAAACCTGTGATCGACAAAAGCAGAAACAGGTGGAGGTCAGCAAAGTGAACTGCCAAGGAAGACAGAAGCCAGAACGTACACCTCGTTCAGGGACAGTATGAACCTGGGTTTGGAGAATTTCACAAAAACATCCAACTTGATAAACTTCTTCAGGAGATCCAATCAAATCTGTCAGCTGCGAAGGATCCTTTTGGCTGTGTCAGACCGAATTGAACAAATAAGAGCAAATAGAAATGGATACACAAAAGACAGAAGAAAGTCAGAAATGTGAAATTTGGATGGAATCGTTCTCTAAGACTGTGACTTACATGAATACAGTGCACCACATCCGACTTGGCCCTTTTGGATCCAGAGCGACATCAGTCATGTTCCTAATGGTACTCATGACAATCGGATCTCGAATTGTGATAGCTAGGTACAGCATCAAAATCATCAAATGTATCAGAGAAACAAGAAGGAAGAGGGTCAGAATATCAGTCTCGAGGTGTCTACAGTCGGATTAGTCATGCGAAGGAAAAAAAGTGAACGAGACTTACTCGTCTGAACCTTGGGCAGTAAAAAGCCACTCATAGGAATAGCCAGCACATTCTGATACTTTTCCATCTGCAGGATTTTCTTCAGTTCTTCTTCGCCAAAGATGATTCTAGACTCGATGTCCTCGTCTTCCTTCCCTTCAGCTTCTTCAGCCTTGTCCTTCGGCGCTGCAGCTGATGTACCTTCTTCAGAATGATTTTCATTAGCAGGAGAAGATGATGAAGACGCTGAGGTTGCTGGGGGTGCTGGGGTGTCTGGTGAGGCGCTCAGAGGTTCCACTCCAGCTGGTACGGGTTGCGTTGGATTCTTCTCCTTCGAAGACGACGGCGACGACGTGGAGCTTGGGTGTTCTGTTTCCTTTGAATGAGCAGTGTCTTCTATCGAGGATTCAGAAGCGGATGGTGGGTTATCCCAACTCCTCTTCTTGGTGTGGTGACTTCCAGCTCCTCCAGACGTTCCAGCTGCTCCTTTCCCATCCCCTTCCTTGTCATCTTCACTTTCCTTCAGCACGTTCGAAGAGGAACTTTTACCATCCCCACCACCACTAGATCCATTGTCCTGCTTTCGATGGGTCGTCGACGATGAGAATGCCCTCCGATTCTTCGTTATCGGTATCGCGGTGGAGGATGAGACGACGGCTGCTAAAGGACGACTGGAAGAAGAAGCTGCAGAGGAAGCTGCAAGAACTGAAGGCCCTGCAACTCTTCGAATGATCTGTTTGCTGCTTCGGACTAGCATCGTGTGCAATTCAAGGGAGACTGTGGTGGTCAGAATGTAGCAGGTCGTCTGCCTGCCCGCGCGAAACTCGTCGGTCGCCCGATAGCAGCGATACACGAATTTCTCAAACTTTGTTTGGATTTCGCTTTTTGCGGCAGTTTTAAGATCAGTGAATGAATTGGAGTTCGCATCGACAAATACAAGGAATGCTACAAGGTCAAGACGTGATCCTCTGCAACTCAATCTCTTCTTCTTCCCGATCAGCATACAGCCACTCCTCTTCCATCTCCTTCCTCGCCGCTTCCATCTCTCTCCAGTCCAGTACAAGACTAGCAAATACATGACCAATGTTCTTCATATTCAACCCCCTCTTCGCGCTTGCCAACTCGATCCTCATTTCATTCGCGTCCTCGAATTCCTGCTGGATCAGAGCCTCCAACGCATCCTGTTTATCCAGCCCATCTTGTTCCTGAACCAAGTCGGCTTTGTTACACAGCACGACCTTTACCCTCTGTTTGAGTCTCAGCTCCGGTTCGAACTCGTCCAGCTCTCTCAGGATCATCTTGGCCGAGTCGACAAGCGCCGATAAAGGCAGCGAAAAGTCGAGGACGAGAGCTAGGATCGGGGAACGGGAGACGGCCATGAGAAAATGATGCCCCAACCCCTTGTTCTTATGTGCGTCTTGGATCAGGCCCGGGTTATCGCAGATGGTGAACCGTATTGTCTCGTCCGCCTCAATGTGAGAGGTGGGCGCTGGCTTGGACTTGATTATAGCTGGCTCATACCTTGAGACAGATGGCGTTTCGATGATTGGCTTGGTATAAGAGGGCGCTGAGGAAATGGTTCCATCGCCTAAAATCTTGCACACTCCAAGGTGTGGATTGAGAGTGGTGAAGTTGTAGTTTCGGATTGTGGGGTTCGAAGCAGTGAGAGCTTGATGTATTGTACTTCATTATTCCAAAGATGAATAGCCGACAGTGTCAAAGAAAGCTCCAGATATAAAGCAGAGAAAGAGCGAAGCAACGCGTCTGGCTCACCTTTTGCCAACGTTGGGAGTTCCAATTAGGCCAACGTCCGCCATCAACCTCAGCTCGAACTCAAGTTCAATCCGATCTGGGATCTCTCCTCGTCTGGCGAACCTCTTGAGGCCATTCTCATTTTGAAAATTTCCATTTCCCTCTCCGCCTTTCCCCCCTCGCGCAATCAATATCGGCTGCTCAGTGACATCTTTCAAGTCAAGGTAGATCGGCGGAGGTGGAGGTGGCAAGAGACCGTGAATGGTTGAGTTGTTACGTTCGGCGGGCGTCGATGGCCATGGTTCGTTTGGAGGCACGCCCGGCCCTTTGACGTACAGTCGCGCTCGTATCAGCGCGATCTTCTCATCTTCTGAGCTCGTTTCGATTTCGTCTTCTGAAAGCAGCGGTGTAACTACTCGTGACTTCTGCCGTAGAACTGTTCCTAGTGGGACTTTAATCTGTTGAATGAGCTGCGTTAGTTGTCTGGATTTCGCAGCAAGCTTCGATCTCATTTCCAGTTATAGAAAGGATTGCACTCACAACCACGTCATTGCCATTCAGTCCTCTCCTATAGTCTCCCCATCCATCTCCTCCTCTGCCAGCTATCAGTCGATGAGCAATCCCTCTCAGATTCGTCTTCCCAGCGTCTACCATAACGTAGACATTTCCACCGTCACCACCTCTGCCACCGTTTGGAGCTGGATCGCCTGCACCTCTTGAGAAATCGTGCCTGCGCAGAGCAATGAGAGTCGTTTAGGTAAAAGCCGGCCTGCTGTTCGGAAAAATCCCAAGGGGTCGGAAATTTATGCGACTCACGTGTGGGATATCCTTCCGTCACCACCTTGACCACCTCTCAGCTGCAGTACTAAGTAGTCCAGGTTTCCATTCCGTTTCTGAGAAATTCAGTCGCCCAATATCCAGAGTCAGAAGAGGTAAACAGGGCTGACGCTGGACGTCGCATGGAGCATTTTTGGTACGAAATGAAAACAGAGAAGCTACTTACAGCTAGCCTTTTATACTCTCTTATCGGCCTACAATACTCTGGATTCCTAGTCGGGCTTTGGAAAGGGAGCGGTACGAACGCCTTGGCCGGTAAATTATTCGAGTTGCTGCTGTTGCAGAGGCTGGAGGAGCGACAGAATCTCACGCAATGAGTGAGCTGGACCATAGACTAAAGAAAGAGGCAAGATCCACCAGAGTTTTGTGGGACTTTTGTGGACTTGAACGGGGTTAATTGGAGATTCAAAGATTTTCGGGCTCTTGAGTGTTGGATAGCAGCGTTTCAGGTGAGATTTTGCTGCTCAAGAAAGTTCATTCCACGTTGTTGTTCGTCAAACACCTCAGAAGAGTACGAAAAGAAATAAAGTCTCGAACAATAAACCCGTGGAACTGTAGCCGATATCGAACTCTGTAAACGGCGCGCCTCGAGAAAAGTAAACAAAGCTGCGCTGAAATTTTACATTCTTCTCGATTTCATCAAGCTCTGAAATTCGCGATGAGACCGAGTCTATTTAAGCTGAGAAGAATCTCATTCACCGTACATAATTTCGCTCTGGTGGCGCCATTCCGCTCCACAAAAGTCAACCTATCATCATCAAGCTGTTTTTACTCCAATCCAAATCATCGAAGTTGGCCCTGAACCATCACCCGTTTTCAACTTGTTACACTCTCTATTTAAGTTCGAAATGGCTTCTCAATCAATCATAGGCCAAGGTAAACACAACGCATCTTGGATTGAGCTGTCGATCGACCGAATAACTCTTGTGTTGTGATATCAGACCTCTGACTTCTGCTCTTTCTACCTTTTTATTTCAGCTTCAAGCCAGCTTCTAGACGACAAAAAGACAGCTCAGCTCAATGCCGTCACCATCGAGCCAACAAGCAAAGACGCACTGACATCTTACTGGGGAGTCCCTCAGGAAAATACTGATATCTCACTTAAGGCTGGTGAAAGAGGTCCAACGATTCTTTCGGATAGTCATGCTCGTGAAAAAATATCTGTGAGTTTTCTACCTTCCTCACATTTGTCGAACTGTAACTTTATCTCCCTCGATAAACGCAGATCGTGATTTGATCCTCACAATTGACAATCCCTCACTGCTCATTCGCAATAGAATTTCGATCATGAACGTATTCCTGAAAGAGTCGTTCACGCTCGAGGTGCTGCCGCTCATGGAAGCTTCAAGCTGCACACTCCGATCCCAGAGTTTACAAAGGCCGGAATAATGACCGATACATCTCGAACGACACCAGTTTTTGTGAGGTTCAGTACGGTTACTGGATCAAAAGGTAGTGCTGACTCTGTCAGAGGTGAGTAGTTTTGAACCATCTAGCCCTACCTCTAGAGAGATTATTCATCGCTTGCTTTGATCGCTGTCTGCAAACCACGCTCATAGATCCTCGTGGATTCGCCGTACGGTTCTACACTGAGGAGGGAAACTGGGATATTGTTGGAAATAATGTGAATATCCAGACCTCCTTGAATAATGTGGGCCTCTACTGATCATGAACCCCCCCTTCAGATCCCAGTCTTTTTTATTCAAGACGCCATCAAGTTTCCAGAGTAAGAGCAGCTGTGGCCTGAAAATCGAAGGTGTACATCTCTCTGACATCCAGTTCTCTCTCGCAGTTTGATCCACGCCGTCAAACCAGAGCCTCACAACGAGATCCCACAAGCTCAGTCCGCACATGACAATGCTTGGGATTTCATGAGTCTTCATCCTGAGAGCACTCACATGTCAATGTGGCATCTTTCTGATCGAACAATTCCAAGGTCATACAGAATGATGGGTGGGTTCGGAGTCCACTCGTTCTTGCTTATAAACAAAGAGGGCAAGCGATCTTTTGTCAAGTTCCATTGGAAGCCTCACTTGGGAACGTAAGTACATGGTTAGCCCTTTTCACTTTCATTCGTTTCGTTGAAATTCTTTCTGCTTTCCCTCACAGACACGGTCTTGTCTGGGACGAAGCCCTCAAGTTGGCAGGTCAAGATCCCGACTTCCACCGTCGAGATCTCTGGGACGCCATCGAAGCGGGCTCATACCCCAAATGGGAGCTCGGGGTACAAATTGTTCCAGAAGAAAGCGAACATGCTTTTGATTTCGATCTGTTGGATTCAACGAAGATCATTCCCGAGGATCTCGTGCCCGTCAAGTACATCGGTACGATGGTTTTGAACAGAAACCCAGATGACTACTTTGCGGAGACAGAACAAGTAGCCGTGAGTCCCACCAAGCAATCTCTTGATTTTAATACCAATTCAAACCTAAAACCTGGGTTTGCTTGATTTCCCAGTTCTGTACGCAACACATAGTCTCAGGTATCGACTTCTCTGACGACCCACTGCTAGCAGGAAGAAACTTTAGTTACTTCGGTACGTATCTCTCACCATTCATACGGACTGTACCCCTACTGACTCGTTGCTTCCGCTTCCATTTCCAGACACTCAGATCTCTCGACTGGGAATTAATTTCAAAGATCTGCCCATCAACCGACCAGTCTGTCCATTCGGATTCACCAACCTTCGAGACGGTCAATCAAAGCACACCATTCACCGCTCGAAGGTTAATTACTACCCTAATCGATTTGATGCTCCACATCCTATCCCAGAATCTGAGGGTGGCTTTGTCAGCGCCAAAACTCCAGTGTCTGGCTTCAGAGTGAGGGAAAGAAGTCAGAAGATGAAGGAGTTCTTCAACCAAGCTACTTTATTCTACAACTCCATGACTGAGGTTGAGAAGCAGCACATGGTTTCCGCTGGCCAATTTGAGCTGGGTAAATGTGAAGAAGTTGGTGTTCAACAAGCTCAGATTGCTGCCTGGAATAAGGTCGATCACAATCTCGCAGTCCAGATATGTCAAGGATTCGACTTCCAAGCTCCACCGGAGGAGAAAAAGAATCATGGCCTCAAGAGCGATTACCTCTCGATGATCTCCGGAAAAGACAACAGTCAGTTATTTCTTGTTCTCAATGGTGCCATCTTCATCTTTCGCTCTGACGCAGCCACTTCAATCCAGTCTTTACCGTCGAAGGAAGAAAAGTAGGTCTTTACGTACAAGATGGGTACAACTCAGTCTCGCTCGAGGTGCTCCGTGCAGCCATTGTTGGCGCTGGGGCGATGGCAAAGGTGGTCGGGCCAAGAAGTGGGAAAGTTGCTGGTACGAAGGACTCAGTCACCACTGACTTTACTTTCGAGACTTGCAGAAGGTGAGCTGTATTCATTGATGTACGACATCATTGACACCAAGATGTAGTTTTGCTGACCAACTTTGACTTGCAGTACTCACTTCGATGCGATCGTACTGATCGGTGGCGAGAACGACGGATATCTCAAGTCCTTGAAGACTGGCCGTATCATTCATGCTGTGCGAGAGGCATACATGCACCATAAGGTATGTATTAGAAAAGCTCTCATACGAGCTCGATCTGATGATCGTCTTTTCTTCTTCCTCTAGGCAATCGCTGTTCAAGGCAACGCTGTCTCCTTGCTCTTGGACATCTGTCTACCAGGTGAACTTTCACCAATCACATCTGGAATCCAATCTATCAACGGTGTCATCTACACTCAAGATGTCGCTGGGCCATCTTTCGCTACTCAGTTCTTGGCCGAAGTCAAGAAGCACCGATGTTGGGAAAGAGATGTTTCAGCGGTTGCTGCTTAGAGCCAAGACGAGCATTCTGCAGCAATGGACAAACGGAAATCGTGGCTGTTCAAATCTGTATTTTTCTTGTGTATCTGTGGAGCCATTTTACAAATGCAGACTCGAGAACAAATGAAAGAACCATTGCGCAACAAGCCCAGTTAATTTGTGCTGAAGGAACGTGCTTGTAAGAGTTGGAAACGATGTTCATCATGACTATATAAAATCTGACATTACTCTTGATAGAAGTACAGGTACAATTGCGGATTGAGGATGATGTTACGATGAAGAATTAAGGCAGGAAACCGCCTTCTTTGATGATTAGTATGGAAGCCAGCGAACACACGCAAACTTCGGCCCGAACAATTAATAACATTACGAGGGCAATTTTTAGGTGCTCAAACTACAAAATTGCGAAGAAAACAGCGAATGAGAGTCAGTCGGATAACAAGAACGGCGCAAAAATGAAATCTGTCCACTAACCAGTGACGGAAGAGGTTGTTCAGTTCTGGAACACTGGTGGTGAAGGGGTGTGTCCAGAAGTTGGGGAGCCTGAGCATATGCATAAAAGTGAAGAGAACTCCCCATGGGTGAGGTCTAGCAACGACTACACGCTCCAGGAGAACTCTGGCAATGATCTCAGGAACCTTATCACCAGGAGTCCAGCTGGTGAACAAGTGAAGGATGAGGTGAGAATAGAACCACGTGTGTGCGTTCGGGAAACGAAGTTGGTTGGCCATAGCGCTGATAGCATTGTATATGCCTAAATTGGAGAAATATCACAAGAGAGAAGGAAAACCTCGTCAGCTAAACCTTCGAGCGATGAAACAGAACAATTCAATGTGAATGAGAATGAACGCGCCTTCTGGATCTGGGTCGGAAGCCAAGCTCTGAAGGAATGCAACACCTGGGCTGTTGGCGTCGAAGGCAAGAGTAGTACGGCCATCCCCGTCGACTGAGCTTTCCACTGTGGAATTACCAACGTAGAGAACAACAGCGTTCAAAAGAGGGGTGTTGTATTTGATGAAGCCGTCGGGGGACTCGGTCGCAATTTTGGGCCGCAAATTATACACGGCCGCGTTGATACCTTGTTTGGAGTGAACACAGTCTTCCAGAACATTAACAAGGTCGTATTGTGAGAGAATAGTGGTGATGTCAGAAAGGATACGAGGGATGTGGCGAGTTTCCGGGGCGTTGTAGCTGAAATCGCACGTCAGTGGATCGGGGAGTGAGATGACGGGGGGGAATGAGGATAATATGAGGTTTCTGAGTTGAATGCAGTGAGTTGGGATAGCATCACAAAGCGAGTGATGATATTCAGCCAAGAAATCTGGAAAGTCGTGAAGCAAGACTAGGAGAATTCGGATGGTGCCCTTCATCAAGACTCGAGAAGAATCGTGCATCTTTGCAGACAGCAAGAATGGCGACAGAAACTTGAAGAGAGCCAACAAGAGACCATGGAACTCAGGCCAGTTCTACAAGAAACCAAAGAATCCAAAGTCAGCGAAAGAAACAATGGGAATAGCAAAGGTGTCTAACCTTAGATTTGTCTCCTTGAAGCAGAGCAGGCATGAAGCTGCGGTGACTGATCAAAGACATCCAGGAAAAGGCGAATCCAGGAAGGAGAGTTGGTTGAAGAGTGGTGAGTGTATTACTGTTACAATGCAAATGCGGATGTTAACGAATGAGATTCTTGACTGAGCGACAAGAAAAGAAAAAAACTTGCCTGAAGACTCTCAAACAGCCCATGTAGGCCCCTTGAATAACGAACTGAATGGAGGCAAGGTCGTTGAACAAGCTTGAGAAGAAGCGGAAGAATGGTCGTTGATCGAAATCAAGTCCAGCTTCTTCGTGGTTTTGAATGACAACCAAAACGACGATGGACACAATTTTGTTGAGGTACCTGATTCTAGCGTCATCCGCATCGAAATCTCCATGAGGATCCCCAAAGTTTTTGAACATAAGAACAATGAGTTTGGAGAGAGCATCAATGGTGACAACGCAGGCTCGAAGATCGTTTTTAAACTTCGCATAGTGTTCCACAGCCTTCTCGGCACAGACCCTAAAGAATAAGAACGTAATTTCTTCGCCCTTGAGGATTCCTTGATTTTGAAGTTCGGTGACGTATGGCAAGAAAGCGGCTTCAAGAGATGGGGCGTGTTGGAAGATTCGGTTCCACTCTGAGAAGTATAGAGCGAGTCTCTCGCGCTTTCCAGCGTCATTGTCAGAAGCTGATCGAGCTCCAGCAAGACCTTCCAGGACCGCAAGAGTTCTAGAAAGCACAATGAGGTGTGTCAATATAAATCTAATAGACACAGCGGTGGAAAACTTACGAGTCAGGAGCGTGACCATCCCTACCCAGCTGCGAGAGAGCTTCAATAGTGTGAACGAGGTGGGCTCGAGTAGTGACAGGAGCCTCCGAGAGCAGACATTCTTGAATCAGACCAGTGCAATAATTGACGACGCTAGGTCTAGGGTCCCTTGCCAACATCTGCGCCAGCTGAACATCTTGTTCTGAGAGATCTAAGAGTCCAGCTCTAGCCAGAGCAATAGTGACGGGCACCACAAACTTTCTCTGCAAACATGAAAAGCAGGGGCATGAGCGGATAAATTGAGGTGAACTCAAACGAATGAAGACAATCGCTTACCTCGTCTTCTCTGTAGGTGAGCCAGTTGACGACTTCCTTCTGAACGTTGTTGAACAGCTCACATAGACGATGAAGGATGGAGACGTAGACCTCGCGAGCCAACGGAGATTCGGTCTTGTAAAGCGACTGGACAATCTTCTGGGAGAAGCTCATGGAAGTCTCATCTCGGTTAAAAGAGTTGGCAGCAAGGACCGGGATACTGCGAATAGCAACTCTGATTTCGTGACCGGGTGGTAGAGAAGAAAACGCTGGTGGGTTTGGATCCATGAAGTACTTCTCCAAACCAGCCAAGATTTGCTGGAACTTCAAAATGCTTTGTTCACTGCTGAGAATATTGGATGAGGATGTTGGAACTTGAGGGTGACTGGCTTCGAAAGCGGTTTCAACAAGCGGCGAACTGCCTTGGTAGCCCGGGAAACCACGAGTCGAGCCGAGACCTGGTGCCTGCATTGCAGACCTCTTCAGATCGAGATCTGGAAGACAGAATTGAATAGAAAATGAGAGACTGAGTGAAAAATGTTGCAGTAATAAGAATACTAACGAGATGGAGGAGGAGGAGGGCTGCTTTGATTGACACGATGTTTACCAAACTCTTCATAGACATCCAGTTGCAAGGACTGGAGACCATTTGGACGGATGCGGAGAAGTTCAGGGAGGCTGCTAAGATTGATGGTGGAAGACACACCGTCCCAGAAAGGCTGTGATGAACGCTGTAAAATCAGGTTGCAAAGTCAGCGTTCAAGGTACGAAAACACCGTTTACAAGAACAAAGTTTATGATAATCACCTCTCTGTGCTTCCTTCTAGCTTCGTAGGTAGCAGAAAATGCCTCATCAATCTCGACAACGGCCTTGTCCTGGGCGGCCTTTTTAATGACGGCACATGCAATATCGAGATTGTTCGACACCACATTCGTAACAGCATCGCCTGGAATCGAAGCCTAGCAAAAGAAGAGACGTCAGAAATGACTATATGAGAGTATGCTGAAGTGCACGCACCTCGTTGAACCCATTTTGTTGAAGGAGAGTTCTGATGTTGCTAGTGATACTTTGACGTAATGGTTCTTTGCAGGTAACAGTTGCGAGGTTTCCAGCGAGATCTTGAACCATCAGGTGAGCAGCAGTTCGCATCTTCTCGACCGAGCTCTCAGTAGCAAAATCCTTGGTGATGAGGTCCTTTGCTGAAGTTCCAGCGATAGTCACAGAACGATCGACGACGGGAATCACAATTTCTCTAATCGCTCTCTCGACGGCCAAATGAACGACTCTCTTCAGAGTGTTGTTTGTAGCAAAGATACCTGAGTCAGCTAAGAAGACCAAGTACTGAGGCAACTCAGAGATGAGTTCATCGATTCTGCGGTTGAGAGCTAACTGAGCAGCTTGGGCAGCAGCCTCGCTCTGGTACGGTTGCAAGGACGAATGTCGAATTCCAGACTCATCGCCTCCATTGGAAGCAGAGTAGCCCAAAGCACTGAGATCCTGGAGATGGTGATTTGGAGCTGCTGTGCTGATTGAGGATGTGGCTTCAACCGGGCGGCTGCGAAGGTAGCTGGTGGGTTCAATCTGAGCCAAATCGATGTTGAGACTCTTACACAGCACTTCAATCTCAAATTTGAGGTTGAGCTTCAAATCAGCATGTTGGTAGAACTCGACGAGAAGCTTGATGACAGCCATCAGCCAAGGATTTGGTGGGTGGAAGACCTTTGACTGAGCACACTGGTCCAGCACCTTACATACGAAAGGAATGGCGACAATCAATCTCTTTGAATCATATCCTTCAATCAACAAATCCTTGAAGGACAAGTGTCTGTGCCGAATTGGTTTGTTTCGAGCGAGGGTGAATCTTCCTAGCCAAGAACCGAGGTTCTTGAGGGTGGCTCTATCTGGAGCTGACGAGACGGTAGATTCTGCGTTAAGTAAAGAGTGAATCTTGATGAAAGTCTCGTACAAGACATGCTTCTCCAAGAAGCCATCTTTCAATGCTTCAACGAACTTCATGTACAGCGAGTGATTGTTGATTTCGGCAGCGACACGAGTAACCACGAAGTAGTGAGCGAACCATCTGGAGTGCTCTTTCTGGAAAGCATCCTTCATCTCTTGAGTCTTGACCTCGAAGTTGTTTGGAGCCAGGTTGTTCACTATGAATATGATTCGGTCAGAAGTTGCCTTGTCGGGTTCAGCAGGCGACTCCAACATTTCTTTGAAGGCCTCCAGGTGGAGCGCTGTGAAGACTGGTTTGACGTTGTTAAGCTTGGCCATCTCGTTGGCAAGACTGGTCTCTGTGGCTTCTCGATCCGCCAAAGTTGTTCTTACGAATTCGATGACTTCTGGATGGTTGTCATTCATGTACTGAATTTCCAAGATACCGTGACATGTGTCGGGGAACTCGTGGAGTCGAGATTGGAAGGCTCGGAGAGCGTTGATACCGAAGTTGAAGTTTGAATTTGGTGATTCAGGTGAGATTTTGAGAGCATCTTGAACGTCCAGGAGGGCGACATCAAGGGCAATTCCGTTAAGCACCCGATGTTGAATGAGGGAACCCAAGAATTTACCGGTGATGATTTGTTGGAGTTTGGGATACCCGGGAACAAATCTGTTTTCCTCTAAGAGGGTGTAGATGACTGCAGCAAACATGCTCATTTGTTGCTCGTCCTTTGAGACTCTATAGTCGTTCAACTCCTCCACCATCCCGTCAACCGCTGCATTCTCGCTGATCTCGTACAACCGGCCGAAGAACGCCATGGCTGCCTCTTCCAGATCGGGTTCCAATTTCGTGACCACCATTCCAGGCTTATCGGGGGATGAAGGGAGGAGGTTGAGGAGCATAGGATGAAGCTGAAAGCATCTCAGCTTGATGTGATTGAAAGCTGGCAAATCCTCTGGACTTATAGTGTTGGCGGCAGCGTAGAGAGACCTGAGGATGATAGCGATGACCTCTTGAGAGATGAGAGATGTTTGAGGTGGTGTACCATTCTCTTGGGCTTCGAGACCACAGATGACTTTGTGTCGAAGGAAGTTGATGGCACTGGTCGCGAACTCAGAACCATGTTGTTCGAAGCTTGATTCCAACCATTGCTCAAGATTGTTCAAGATTGCTCTATTCTGAGCATTGGACGCTACATCGAGAGCGAAGTGGTAGGGGCGAACTCCCATGAACGTATCGAGGAACTGCGAAAATGAAATTCAGCACTGGAAGGCCCTTCATAGATGAGGAATATCTCACCTCAAGTTCTTGGCCAATATCCACGATCCTGCCAATGTGAATGTCCGAAAAGCTGTAGAATCGTCCGATGCCCTCCAGGAAGAAGGTCATGTCCAGAGCCCAGATCTTAGAGAGGATAACTGATGAGTTTGGTCTTCCGATGAGGAAAGTCTCAAACAGTCCTTTTGCTAATTCTGCATGTGAGTCTGACCATGGTTTCTGTGAGTGAAGATACGAAGTGAGCAAGGATGTCAAGGATGAGGTGGAAGTGCCATCTACTCACAGGTGCTTGTACTAAACCACATAAGATCAGCTCGGCCGCTGGATGATAACCTGCTGCAGGAGATAAGAGTGGAGATGTTGAAGAGCCAAAAGTGGCAATTACCGTAGTCCAGTTGACAGTATTGTTGGTCTACGAATAGAGACAGCGCCGAAAAAATCGTCAGCGATCAGGGAGTTGTAACAAATAAGGGAGAGCCTGCTACTCACGACTTCATACAATGCCTGGCTGAAAGAACTTCCGTTGAAAGGAAGAGAAGCACTGGTAGCTACCAATTTTCTCAACACTTCGTCAAGCAAAATCATCACATCTTCCTCGACTTTTTCACTCTCCGCGAGACCCCATCGAAGCATCGATTTCCCAAACACTTCAGGATCTGAAATATCACCCAATTCGACTATCCAATCCGCCAATGAGACGCCTGGGATAGGAAGAGGTAAAGAGACGAGGGATTGGGAGAGGCATGAGAGTCCGAATTTCGTGACGAAGGCGGAGAGGAGTTTCGATCGTTGAAAAGATGAGAGGAGTGGTTGTTGTTGTGATGGATGAGATAGCTGAAGAAGGGAGTTGAGGAGGAGTGTTCCCATTCCAGGAGATATGTCTGCGTCTCCGAAGAAGAGTGTCGTTGGGTTCGAGAGAATGTAACTACCTTCGTCGATATTGTTGGCTACCAAATGACGGCCTTGTTCGGAGAGAGGACCACCATTTGAACCTAAAGTTACACCTGATCCCAAAGAGATTCGTTCACTAGCATTGAGTTGAATGATGTTGGCGAAAGTCTCGAGTGAAAAGGTGCGTTGCAAGTCCGCTCCTTCATTGGCTTCAATCGCAACAGCCAGCTGACGAGCTATATTGACGCGAAAAAATGAGCATGAGCCATAAACCCTCCTCAAGTTGCCCTGAGAGTCGGTGAGGACTTACAAAGCAGTACATCTCTCGCCAACCTTCTTCCTTCAACCTCCAGCAGCCTCCAAGTCAAGTCACTTTGGTCGGGTATTGTTGGCGACTGCAACTGAGGAATTAGTGACGAAATAAGTTTTCTGAGGAAGTGGTGATAGATTTCAGGTCCATGGTGATCACAAAGCTGGCCGAAGAGAGACCCGACAGGTCAGTTTACCAACCGCTGAAGAGGAGGCAACCGTAATGCGAAAAACCGAATCGAACGACTCACACTCTTGATCTCTCCCACTCTGCTCTTGAAGCTCTCTTCACTGAGTCTGCTCAGCAATAATCCAATCTGAGCTTTGACAGCAGTGATGATGCCTCCAGGGGGAACGACGTTTCCGTTCGTCGTCGCATTGTTCGTCGTGTGGGCTGCTGCTGGAGCTGGCGCTGGCGAAGCGGCTGCAGTCCCTAGCAATCCTGGAGGAGGGCCGATCCCGGGAGGTGGATTGGATACTTCGTTCATGTGAAATACTACTGAGGATGTGTGAGAAATCAGAACTTCATGATCCTACCAACAGGAGGTGAAATCGACGGGGATTGGGATAGAGAGGAGGGGGTATTCTTCGTCTACTGCTGTTTCCTTGTAGGATGTTTTGGTATCGATTTTTTGGTTGGTTTTGTGTGTTTGTTTGGCCCAAAGAGCCCAGAGAGCTGGAGACAAAACCCAAGAAGAAGAAAGATCTGAAGGAAAACGATGGATGGCGTCGCAGGACACTGGATGAGATGGCATCACGCCGCAGAGCTGGAATTTCAGATCGCTTTTCGAGATAATTTTCTAGCCACGTTCTAGTAATATATGTTGCTCAAGTGAATATTTTACCAGTCTGAAACCATGTCTGCGATCCAGGAAACAAAGGACATCGCATTGTGTCCACATAGCGCCGTAGTCGGATATTGCAACCACCTTGGGTCTGGAGAAAAGTTCTCGAAATGTAGTCTTCGTAGACGAGGGCAATGAGATCTGAAAGAAAATACCAGTGATCAATGTTGTGTTGTTGATTATTGAGTGTGTTCCCATGCTAAAAGGTATCTTGAGAAACAGCATCACCACTTTGCGAAAGAGCTGGGCCCGGAAATCAAGTCATACCTGCATTGTGAAGCTAATATCCATTCATTAGAAGTTTAAAAACCACTTGCTGCATCCCCGGTTCCTGTAAAGATGCCGGGGAAATAAAAGATGCGGCTTTATAAACAAACTGGATCTTTCTGTCTTGTGATCATGAACCGTTTATATTCAACTGGAACAAACAGACCATTCAAAAGTAGATCATATACTATGGTTGTGTGATTCTGAGAAAGAGGACGTAGCATTGAGACATCTCTCTCACTGAGCACTTTGGTGCAGTCTGAGAACAGTCGCAACTGATTGCGAAGCTAGAACCTGCTGGTGTTTCGGTGATTAACATTCACAGTTCTTACAAAAGAAAACAAGTTTGTAACTCTTTACTCCTTCTCTGATCTAAGGTGGACATTAGAAGGGGGATATCTTTACTTCTTCTCATGTTGCTTATGAAGGTTACTTCAGGCGAGAAGGCAGTTCATACGAATAGTCCCTAGGGATGGATCTTGTCCTTTGAGGAAACATCCAGTTGGCAAACCCTGGTGATCCTTGCTTGGTGGTGTGAAGGTGTGCGTCCTTTGCAGGTAATTTCAAGGCATCGCGTTGATTGTAGGCGTCATCGCGTCGCATTGCAAGCCTGTCAACAACTCAAACATCTCCCTCTCTATGCGGATATTTACTCCGATCTCAGCTTTTACAGACTGTAGATACGGGGGGTCCACGAGGTAGTTACAAGCTCAACCAGGTGTGAAGGGGCCCTGAGCTATTGTTGTAGTTGACACAATTGTTGTCGTCTTTATATCGAGCAATACTGGCACGATTTATGAACGAGAGGCTCTGTCAAATATTCCAGAGCATAATCTTAACAATCTCCATCTTCAAGACGAACGAGACGCCGGCGTTAAGGAGGTACTCGCTCTGAGAAGTTTGTCTCAATATGAAGTTGCGCTCGTTCATAGCGGACCCCTTCCTTACGACATATGAGCCCAGTAAAACACAAATCATGTGAAGCTAGAATAGGATTGTCAGATGCTAAAACAAACTTATACTCAGTCTTTGACGAACGAGTCAAGGCGTTTTATGATTTCTGGTTCAACAACTGCTAGCAAGCCAGATACGGGACCCGAAAGGCTGTTCAGAAAGTTAGGTTCACATATATTGATATTCCTCTCAAGTGTGAAGAGCTGCTGCAACGGAAATGTTCTGAACAGAAATCATGACCGAGGACCCGAACCAAAACTGTACAGTTTTGCCTTGTTTGCCACAAACCCATTCCGCGCGCAGAACCCACCTCTGCCTCAGTGCGACGGGTCGAAGTGAAGATTCTGCAGGCACCACCATCCACACATCATCAACAATGGTACGTAACTTCCTGATGTCTGGTTAATGGGATGAAATGCTGACCTTGTCGATTTTGGACGACGTTCAGGCTCCCACTGACAAGAAGGTTAGTACTATTAAGAGCCGAAGTTCAAGGTCGCATGCACAGGTAGCATAGGTCCAGGTACCCAACTTGCGCAGAAGTAGCAGCAGCAGTGTTAAAGTGAAGATCTGGTTTGGAAAAGTGGCAGGGTCGGGAAGAAGAGTTTGGTATGGGGGTAAAGGATCGGTCTATGCGGTCAACCCACCCCTCTTTCAATTCTTCGCACCACCCAGAGGTCGAAAGCGTTGGAAGGTGACAGAAGCTTTTGCTTGTGTTAGGGGTGATGATTGAGATAATGGTTTGAAGAGCAAAGTGAAGGCGTAGACTTGCTTGTCGTCCCGCCGCCAACACTTGCCCGCTGCTACCTGGACCTACGCTTGCAACCTTTGCCCTCAAACACCCTTCAACCAACTCATCAACGAAACTGACTTGGATCTTGTTTTTGTTCTACTAGACCAAGAAGACCAGATCGGCTCTTAACGACACCGTCACCCGTGAATACACCATCCACCTGCACAAGTACGTTCACGGACGATCCTTCAAGAAGCGTGCTCCATGGGCCGTCAAGTCCATCGTCACCTTCGCTACCAAGTCAATGGGAACCAAGGAGGTCAAGCTTGATCCAAAGCTCAACCAGGCGGTTTGGGCCCAGGGTGTCAAGAACGTCCCAAAGAGATTGAGAATCAGATTGGAGAGGAAGAGTGAGTGAACGAGAATTATTCTGGGAATGGTTTTCGTTCGCTCCGAGCAGTGTACTGACGACCCTCTGCGGTCTTGTCTTCGCTGCGCTTCTGTTTCTTTTTTAGGAAACGACGATGAGGATGCTAAGGAGAAGCTCTACACGCTCGCTACTTTGGTCGAGGGTGTGACTGACTTCAAGGTACGTTTACCTCCTTTTCACTCACTCATGAAGCGTGATCTCTGACATTTTCTAATCCTTTGCTTGGTTGTGTTTAACGTATAACAGGGTCTCCAGACCACCATCGTCGATGCTGAAGAGTAAACTTGATTGATCACATAGGGTGGTTCTTCAGTTTCTTCTCAGGTTTTATGCACGCACTTCCATGAAACTGTATCAGAGTTGCAAGTTAATTGCCACAAAGTCGCACCGCGCGAGAGATGGCGAGGGCAAGCCGGGAGTTTACTACGGGCATCCATCCTATCTGAATTTCCCCTTAGTCCGTTTACACAGCTAAACTGATATCAAATCAACTCGAACATAGTACTACAGGTAAAGCTTCGACATTTGGTTGTTCTGCCTAAATGGGAATTGTCTTCCGTGTGAGCGCAGGACTGCTGTCCAGCTGCTGTCGATCCAAGTTTGGAGCTGGTCGTCCAGTGGTGAATAGGAGGTCACCTGTCTAGGCTGGTGAACTTCTTGATTCTAAACAACCAGCTCCCTATCCGTCCATGAAACGATGAAACGATGAAACCACTGACACCTAGTCCTTGTGCCCAATGATTCTTCTCTTCAGGACCGACTTGACTTTGGTCACCAATAACAGAGAAGCCCAAGATGACCAGTGCAGGTGGATGGGACAGTGAGCCTTTCCAACCCCTCCCCTACCTAAGCCAGCAGATACCGAACTAACAACCTTCTTGCCCTTTCCCCTCAGACCTCCGTAAACACGCTCGAGCCCTCGAAACAGCACTAGATTCCAAGCTCACATCATACTCCAAACTTGCATCGACGATCTCAAGAAGTGGTGGAGCAAGGGATGAGCTGGTAATGGAGGAAGAAGGTGTGGGGGGCTACAAGTTGGTCGAGGAGGAAGTTCAGGAGCTGTTGGATAAGGTGAGCTTGATTCGTCAGCTGTAGGGATCGATTCCGGTAGTAGTGCTTCGTCTGTCCATGGAGGGACTTGAAGATCAGGGTAGAGGATGGGACAAACGGAACAAGTCCTGCTGACGTTGTCGCTTCGAGATCTGAAGGCGCTCCTTACTCGTGCAGCTTCCACTCGACAGGTAAAGCGGCTAGTCTCATTAGCTATTGTGTGTGCTTGCTGTGTCTCACAAAAGCTTTCTGAACGGATGACGAGCGGGGCCAAGCTGGCAACAGTTTTACCAAAATGAGATCTTGTTCATATTCAACGATGTCGAACTGACGCAGCTTATCTGATGTGATTGGAACAGCTTTCTCAAACGATAGATGGCCTCTCAGCGAAACTCAACGATCCAAACGAAACACCATCAACTTCAATGCTGCATGCCGCTCAGAGACACCGTGAAGTTCTGCAAGATTACAACAGAGATTTCAAACAAACGAAGGTAGGTGACAATGCATTTGTGCTGAGCAGTTTCGGACCCAAATTCAAGGAGTATTGTTTTTTGCTCGTTTCAGTCGAATGTCGAGCATGCGCTCAATTCTCAGAACTTGCTTGGATCAGTGAGGAAGGACATCAAGTAAGTACTCTTGAAGTTCTCGCTGTTTGGTTGATACTGACTTCTTTTTCTTTATTTTATTTGACTTTCAAACCTGACAGTGCTTTCAAAGCCAGTCGTTCTGATACTGCCGACGCGTTGCTTGCTGAACGAAGTCGAATTGATTCGTCGCATGCGATGACTGATAATGTCTTAGAGTAAGATTTATTCACCCTTCTAGTCTCTTTGATCTTGCATAACGTTCTCTGATCTTGATTGTCTATTGATAGTCAAGCATATGCCACCCGAGCTGATTTTGCAAATCAGCGATCGACGTTGAACAACGTGAACTCCAGGATGGGTTCAACACTGAGTATGTTATTTTCTGACCCATGGAAGTAGACCCCATCCACCTTGAGGCTGAAGGTTGAAGGTGGGTGGGGGCCGAGATCGAGCCTACTGAACCATTTTTGACCTTCTTATGCTACAACCAGATGTCTTGCCTGGAATGAACACCTTGATCTCACTCATTCAATCGAGAAGAAGAAGAGATACCATCATCATTGGGTGTCTGTGTGGGAGCTTGACTGTCCTTCTGCTGATGTACATGTCGCGATGATCAACCTGCCTTGGGCGTGTGATCGAACCAGGGAAGAGTGGTTAGGTTCGATACGGCTTACAATACAATTACACCTGGATTTTTGGTGGGATAGTTAGAAGGTATCATATTTTACGACAGATGGATGAATGCTCTTCACGAAGGATGATTCCTTGGTATCGCTCGCTAAGAAAGCCAATGGGAACAATCAATTCATCGTTTATATACTGACAGAACGTCGCCACCTTCATTGTACTGCCATCTGGAATATCTGATAGGTAGGTAATGAGGGGCAAGATACAAGTTTTTCTCCCTGACCCCGTATGGTGAGGACACCAGTAGTGTAAAACATCGCACCTCTGACCAAGAATACGGCTGAGAAGGGCAGCTTGGACGACGGAGGTACTGATCTTCTCACTTCTTGAATTTGGCTGTTGGACGTATACGGGGCTGGCCTGGCTGCGAGCGCATTGTAAGCTGGCGCCGAAGGAGCGCACACCTTTGGCCTTGACTTCTGCCTCATTGTAGGAAAGAACTGTGGCTATGAGGCGGAGTCTGTTTCTCGTCTCCTCGTCTCTCTAAGTGCTTTAAGATAACATCTGTTTCAGTGCGACAACGGCGGGCCTCATCGTGAGAGTGCTCAGGGCTCCCTCCCTGTGACAACAATAATAGGATCCAACGTCTCCTTCTTTCAAAGGGTGGTCCGTTGCACTAAATACCCAGCTCAATTCCATCCATCTACAAATTTGAGAGTGACCCTTCTCTAATATCTGACTCCCTGAGACGGGTAAGCAGGAGCATCATACTGTTGGTTCCCCAACCTTCCTCGGATGGGGCCGTCCTTCGACAAAGGTGGACCCATACCAAACGCGTGCATAGCGCCGCCAATGAGACCACCTTGAATTGCACCTCTGACCAACCCACCCCTCATAAGACCCACGCGACCCAACCCGGCGCCAATGAGCGCCGACTGGCCAATGGTCGCCGCGGCGTTCCTTCCTCCAGAGCGCGAGGGCGACGGGGATGGTTGAGGTGACGGGGAGTAGGAGTGGTTGTTCATATTCATCCCTCGGTCGTAAGGTGGAGCCGGCGCTGGGGAGCGTAAGAGTGGGTGATCCCAAGTGATGGATGGTGGGTTGGTCGTGGTGTCGATGTAGTACCAGGTACCGTATTGCTCGCTCCATTCTTTGATCCTTGAGTACGGAAACGTTTTCAATGTTAGTTACAAGTGAAGTGGTATCAAACTAGTAGACTGTAGAGTCACTGACCATCCGGTAGGAAGAGCATCCTCCAAGACTGGATCTCTTTTACCAACGGGGGCTTGGGATTTGTTGCTGTAAGAGATGGCCGACATGGTATTGATTTGATATTTGCTGTCTGGTAGGTGAGGTTGTTGGTCAGTTTGTTGGATGTGTTTGCGTCTGGTGTGAAGACAAGACGGAAAGGAAGAGTGGAGCCTACCTCTCTTTATAGTCCTCTGTGTGGCAATACATATCGGATCTCTTTCAAATGAGCGCACTCTTTCATCGATGTGTTAAGCGCTGCCAGCAAGCAGGAGGCCAGATAGCAGCAGAAGCGAGTTCTGCTAATGAAAGCCGCCACGAGTTAAGAAGCGGGTGTGAAAGCGGTGCCATCCTTCAACCAAAGGGATCAGGAATCGTCTATCAGGCCTGGAAATAACTGTAACACCACAGCTGATTATCCCACACACTATCTATATCCAATGCTAAGGCTGCAAGTCAACACGAAAAGGTGGCGACTGATATGACAGACTTGACGAGGTCACACGATCCCTGTCTTCCATGGAGAGTTAAACAACAAAGACATTGGCTTTTGAGAGCTATCATCAGTCGGAGATGGAGAAAATAGAGAATGAGAGTTGCGATTTGCCGCTCCAAGTTCGTACCCAAGTGGTAGCTGTCAGATTTCAAAGCGAGACTCAATACCAGAGGCGTCCTCCCTGACCATCGCCTAGTGCTGAATGTTATGGGTTAGGTGAGAGTCTCCAGTGAGGCTGAAACCGTTGAACTCCGCTTGTGGTTGCACTCGCCAGACTGCAGTTGGCAAGCTGGCGTTATAAATAGGAACTAAGAGTAAGGGCGACTTACCCTCCCACTTGGTCAGCATATCAACTCCTAATTTCAGTGGATATCAAAGATCTATCATGTCAACATTGGCTCAGTCCTCCTTTCTGTTTGTGCTTTGCGCGCTGAGAATGACTTGCTCCGCCACCCCCAAACACGCTGATGGCATGTACCTTTCTCTCTCTCTCATTGGCAGTTCGCAGTTCACCCACGAAAGAGATCTGGTAGTGAAGCTCAAAGTGGTTCCCGTTCCCCCAGCTCGGGTTGGGGGCGATGTGTGCTGTTCTTTCCAGAAGACTGTGCAGCCTCCTGCATTCAACTACTCATCTTCAACAGAGAACCGTTTTCACTTTTTCCAAGGCTCATGATGGTTTCTCATCCATTGAAGACGAACTGAGCCTTGTAAATTGGGAATTGCTGTTTGTTGGTCTCCTTCTGATCCCCTCCCGATATATGCATCCCTAGTGTTGTTAACCTTGACAGGATTCGGAAGCTCTTCGAAGGGTCGGCTGGCAACTCCTCGCTCCCTCGTTTCTCCCAAATCTCCCATCATCATACCAGCGTAGTGTTAGAGAGGCAAAGTGATGGTTTCGATACTGCGCAATCTCCTTTGTTTGCATTGTTTACAACTATCCGATGTGATGTGAGCTATTGTTTGACAGGTTTAACTTCTTTCCACTTGACCAGGAAAATGCTGAAGTTTTCAAGGGAAAATAATAATGTGAATAGGATCTCTGACTGCCGACGAGCTTGGCGAAAAACAGAACATTTAGGATGTGTTAATGGTCTAATCGAAATAATCAACACTACGAAACCTATCCCTTGGAACAAATATTTCTAGAGGAAGAAAAGAAGTGTCAGAAGTGGTCAGTCGCATGTTTACTGTCCTTAGTGTGAAGGAAATACTTTCCTTCGGTTTGAACTCAGACTCAGAGAAACCCCTGTCTGCAGTGTCTGCGGCTTCATCTGATATGTTGAAGTACCGCTGACGACAAAAAGTTCTCGCTCGCAACCCTCATCAGCAGTCCGGCCTCTACTTCCCACTCCTGTTCTCTAGTAGTGGGTGAACTTCGGTAATAGGTACGGCAGAAGCATAGCTTGAAAGCGACAGAGTAGGCGGTGAAGTTGAAACGCAAACCGAACGAGCGGGGGGGTGATCTTTTGGTGGTAAATAGCTTCAAGCTCATCTCTCTCTCTGGTTTGTTCGGCTGGATCTTATGTGTCTTAGAGAGGAAATGACCTGGGTAGGAAGGTGAACTCAGATACGGATCACGGGTGTTTGCACTTGGTTAAAGGAAGGGGAAGAGAAGACACAAAATGACTTTTCAGAGGTTCTCCAGACTAACACTCTATTTTGTTTTTAAATTTAGATTGAAATAAGAGTATCTGCGTGGCCATAGAGGTTATCTGAATAGTCATCAAACCAGCACTCTCTCTGTAGATCTCCTGCAAATGCCTGGGCTTCCTACGAACCGGTCTTTCGCGAGGATACTCGCCTTACTCGGTCTATTTGGCTATATCATACCACTCTTCTCATACCTTTCCCCAGGTTCAGTGGACTTTACCAGCCAAATCAACCCTCCAACAATTATCCAGCACGACCTCTACCCTATTCAAGAGGTGATGCAAAGCTGCGACAGGTGTGGAGTTCGTCCTGATCTGTGTGAGATCTATGGTACCAAGAATGTCGATCTTGTGAGAGGGTATGAGGGGAGCGGTGAGAGGTGGCAGAGAGTGATGAAGCGTGCGCTGAATGGGGAGGGGATTAAGATGGGAGTCTTGGGAGGGAGCGTCAGTCGAGGGCATGGCTGTCGTTGCGATCCGTAAGCTATATGAATCCAAGTCTACCATGCTTAACTTCACTGATCTCGATTTGGTGCGGAAATTAGTTGGCACAAGCTGGTTTTTAAATGGTGGAATGAGACGTTCCCCAACCCTGATAACTTTCATGCTGACGGTTCAGTTGGTGCCAGAGGTAAGTCATCTAAGGCACATTGAATAAAACATCTCAATCTTTTTATCTGATTCTTTTCTGGTAGGAAGTGAATACTTCAAGTTCTGCTACGTTCGTCATCAGTCAATCTCCATCTCCATCACAGCTATGCTGACACCTTTCTGTATATTCAGCGTGAGCACATGCCATCCGACGTCGATGTAGTCCTTCTAGAGTTCGGTATCAACGACTTCAAGTTCGGTGAAAAGTCCTTCACAAATTTTGAGACACTTCTGCGAAGCATCCTCGAACTACCAACCAGGCCAGCGGTGCTGATCTATCATTGGCTCAAGATCGACGGCATCCTAGCAACAGGTGCAGACACCCAACATGGTCTCGCTCAGATGTACGACGTGCCTGTGATTAACTTGAGGAACACGGGCCTTCCGCTGGTGATTGATGACACTGAGAAAGAGAAGATCCAGGAGCTGTTTGTGTGGGATATCTTCGATGGCGATGGGAACCTTGTGGAAGGGAGGAAGGATATTACTCATCCTTCAGCTGTTGGACAGTGAGCAAACTCACGTTTTTGAGCGAAATCCGGCGTTGTTTTTTTCCGAAGTGACTTTGTTTTGATTGATTGTTTGATTGTAGTAAAATGTCGGCAGATCACATCATTCTCTACCTAGAGCAACGTGAATCGCAAACGAGGATTTGGATTGTGTACTGGTGCTGACTGACTCCGTTCTTATTCACTTAGAACTCTGCTTCCTGAAGAATCGTCCAGTGGTACCACCTTCCTCAGCATCCTACGTAACTCCCGATTCAAAGCATGTTGTGGACGTCCTACCTCGAGTGAGCCAAAATCTTTCTTCTTTCGTCTTCTTGCGTGTTTGAGCCCAACGCGTCACTCCATCCTCCATTCAGCTGCGCCTCACCAATCGCCTCGACGATCCGTCGGTCCTCAAGGTCGAATCTCTTTGCGCCTCCGTTGACTCCAAGACCAATCCTCTCCAGCCACTCATGTCCCGCACAAAAGGCTATGAGTTGAGTCAGCAGAGTGCTGAGAAATGGTTTTGGAGGGGAGAAAACGTTGGTGATGAAGTAGCTGAGATCGCTTTTGAGGTTGAGACTACTGTTCCGGAGGGAGAAATGTGAGCTTTCACCTTTTCACGTTATCACTCCTTCACGCGGTGACGATCTCTTCGGTGGTACAGATCTATCTACATCCTCAAGAGTAAGAAGTTTTCCCTCGGCGAAGCAGATTGCTGGGTCGACGATGAGAACTCCAAAAAGACCTTCATCCCGAGTTGGTGGGACAACAAAATGAGCATCGGACAGTTCTACCAGATAGAGACAGTAAAATTAGAGCCTGGGAAGCACGTTGTAATGTGTCGGAACAGGCCGAGGCAGGACAGTTGGGATGAGAGTAAAGGAACGGCGATGAACATCATTGGATTGTTTGTTGTATAGCGGTGGGGCAATTAGAAATATGCAGAAGTATTCTCTTGTTGGAACTTTGCTGATAGATTCTCTTATCCAATGTCATTTACTGGAACATTGCATACACCCAAAGTTGTTTAATATTGCGACTTTTGTAAATCTTTTCGACCACATCTTCAGGTTAAAGGAACGACGTGTTACGCTGAGCGCTTTCAGCAGTAATTCACTTTCTTCTTCTCCCATCTGCACATTACTGTAACACTTGAGCTCATATATATGGATGCATGGAAGTAGAAAAAATGTGATATCACTACTGGGACAGCTTCGATTTTTTCCGAGGGAAGCTTGGCTTCGCAACTTCTTCCTCCTCATCGCTCGACTCATCTTCAACATCGCTCACATCTCCAGCGTCATCCTCAGCGTCCAAATCTTCGTCTGAATCCTGGTCACCGCCAGCCGCGTCCTCATACGCAAACTCATCTTCCTCATCGTCGACCTCCTCACCGCCGTCTTCAACAATCTCATCTTCGTCTTCATCATCCATCTCATCATCGTCTTTAGCAAACTGTTTCTTCTTCGGTGCTTTCGCCTCCTTCTCTGCTTTCTTCCTTGCAACGTTAGCCTCCTGCTCTTTGCGACGATCTGCTTTGAGCTTGGACCGCTCTGCATGTGTCTTCTTGAGGTCAGATCTCTCAGCAGCAGTTTTGGAGACTGAAAGAAAAGGAGAAAAATCATTAGGAATACAGAGGGATTGGAAATTAAGAACCAGCCAAACTCACCTCTCTCGTGGAAGACAGTCTCGCCTTCACCTCTCAGAGATCCAACGATACCCTCCACGACTTTAACGAGCTTCATCTCGATTCTAGGTCCTATCTCCACCAGCTTTACTGCTCTATTCGCTCCTTTCTTGTTGCCCCTTCCAACGTAATCACTAGGCAACTCGACTCGATTTCCGCCATCGCTCTCGTTCTCACTCGCGCTTCCCTCCGTCTCACTACCAGTCTCGTAACCCTCTGTACTAGGTGTACCATCCCTGGTTTGTCCCTTAATTCGGAGGAGGTAGTCGGCGATATCAAGGTCGTTGCCGAGGTCCAAGGGACGTCGTGATCGGGACGAAGAGGCGGCCGCCCCAGAAGTGGATTCGAGAACTCGTTTGACTCGGCGGGAGATTCCAGACGCTTTGACTGTGATGGTGTAGTGTCGGAAGGATATCGTTTTCGTTGCAGTGTGGTATGAAATGAGAAGGACTCGACGGAAGGAAGGAAGAGCGGCCTGGGTGTTGGATGTCAAATCAGCAAATATTATTCAAATGAAATCAGACATGGAGGCAAGACCTTACCTTATCTACTTGAATTGGTGGGAACATTCCTTGGAACATTGTCGACATCAGCTTCAGTTGAGGCTCTGGGCGAGCGCCTGCCGCTGGTTGGAAATTTGATAAGACGAGCTGATAGATTCACAACGGCCCATATCAGTCCCTAACTTTAACACATTAACATCATCTTTTGACATGCTTACGAGAGGTGGTGTTCTATATTCTCCACCAGGAGCCTGTCCTACATTCCTTGTCCTCGTATTGAGCAAATCCTTCATCAAACTGTACCTCTCGATTCTGAACGTCAGCGTTGGTCCAGCTGGCAAACGAGCTAGCCTGAGATGCAAAGATGATGTTTGCTCGGACAAGGTGAGGATGAGAAGATGGGTGACGTTGAGAATTGGAGCCATAGTGAGGTAGTCACGCAGACGAGCTTTGGATCGTTCCTGAAAGCGAGCAGCTGTCAGATCTAACCCGAATGATATCTGAATTGTCATATGAAAGCTGCTTACCCTCAATCTTGAGGCAGTACCGGGCTCCATGACCTTTCTGATGTCCCTGACGAGTTGAGCCACAGACAAACCTACATGACCAGACTGGACCGAGCAACAACGAGGCGATGAGCTGAGTACAAAGAGGAGATATCTGTTCTAGGTCAATCTTACCTTTATCACAAACGACTTTGGGGATTTGGACTGTAGAGTTCAAAGCAAGTTAGTTTGAAACGGTATCAAAGCCACAAATGAGTTCACGCTTACATCTTCTTCGGTATTTGAAGGCCCTTTTAAATGAGTCCTATTCTTCCTTTTTTTGTGGGAACCCATGGCGAGCTATTTGTTTGGATAGTTTTGGAGGGAATTGGGGTATCGACCACGTCTCTGGATTGATTTCGCGAAGAAATTTGCAGCACTCCCGCCACTCTTGATTTTTCTACCCTTATCCTCAGAGGCAGCTGAGGAACAGTTGAACTCGTCGTATCAGTCGGGAATGATCAGACCGCGCTGTTATTGTCTTGCCCTAAAATTAGGGAACGACTCGCTTCCAGGGGGATTGGCGCAACTACTCTGACCTTATCTTCACAAGGTTTGGTATATATGGAGGCACTTGATACGAAGAAATAACCGATAAAACAAGGAAGCAAGTCATATTCCTGTTGGGGGCTGAAGTTTTGAGACAAGCTTTCAGCGAGAATTATAAGAAATTCTATGTTGACGTTTTGAACATTTCAACCTCGTGCACTCACTTTGTTGTCCGCCCAGCGCGCTGAGAGTAGTCTTAAATAAAGATTTCTCAATGAAGCTGCTTTATGCCGCTAGTGGTTATCTTGGCAGCCATAACGGTAATGAGCGTCCGCCCTTCGCCCTGCCGCAACTGCGATGGCTTCCTTTCTCGCAAGGTCCCACCAAATTCTTTTTTAATCTCAGCACAATCACCTTCCAAACCAGTTTACTTCATCTCTGGTAGTATTCCAGCTCGACCCTGGTATCACAGAGCGCAATTAAAAATCAAAACACGCACTTTCGGAAGCTTTCTAGCGCTCCGTCTCGTTCATTTTTCGACGCACGCCCAAGTGGAACTGACTGCAACCTCTCACCCTTGCCCTCTCGAGCTCGTCGTCATGTCCAGGTTCATCTCCTTCTCCAGGGCAGCTGCTACTCGTCCCGCTTTTGCTGTAAGTCTTATTGCAATCCCTTAGATGGGGCCTGGTCGAGCTGGCGGTGGTACAGTCGACTAACGATACGTCCTTCACCGTTTTCCCATCTCATCGAACCTCAAACGTCGGTATCGCTGCTATTCCAATGGAATGTGGGATCTGCTTGCTTTTGGAACCTACTTGGGATCGTGTAGCCTTCTCGCTTTGTTTTGGCCAGAGGGTTGCAGACAGCTACCGACTCGAGCTCCCCAGCGCATGAGATTCCAGAGGACTCGAAGGCTACCGTGAGTTTCCTCTAGCCATTATCTCCCCTAGAACATGTAAGACGAGATAGCTAACGAGTTGTGCGCCCTTGACCCACCATTTTTCACCTGGAAACGATTTTTTACTCGCCTGCCTCCCTCTGGCTCGAAACCCAACTGCCGCAAACCCCATAAGTTCACCGTCAACCTCGATGCTGAATCCTTCCACGGCTACAGATGTGACCCACCAGAGACACAAGTCGAAGTTTCTAAGGAGATGCTTTTGGACATGTACCAAAAGATGGTCCTCATGAGACGAATGGAACAGGCTGCCGACACTTTGTACAAGGCCAAGCTTATCCGAGGTTTCTGTCACTTGGCCATTGGTCAAGAGGCTATCTCTGTCGGAATGGAGTCTGCTATCGACCAAAACGACAGAATCATTACTGCTTACAGATGTCACCCCTTCGCCGTCCTCAGAGGAGGAAGTATCAAGGGCGTGATTGCGGAGCTCTTGGGTCGAAAGACTGGAATGTCGGGTGGAAAAGGTGGATCCATGCACATGTTCACCCCATCCTTCTTCGGTGGTAACGGTATCGTCGGTGCTCAGGTCCCAGTCGGTGCTGGTATCGCTTTTGCTCAACAGTACTTGGGTAACAAGACTGTCACCTTCGCCATGTATGGTGATGGTGCCTCCAACCAGGGTCAAGTCTTCGAGGCTTACAACATGGTCAGTGTTTATCTACTCTCCTTTCTCCTGTCTGAAGAATAGGCTCTGAAGATACTTCTCGCGCCCTTTTTTCTAGGCAAAGTTGTGGAATCTCCCATGTGTCTTCGTCTGTGAGAACAACAAGTATGGTATGGGTACCCCAGCTGCTCGTTCGTCAATGAACACCGAATACTTCAAGCGTGGTGACATGATTGCCGGTATTCAAGTACGTTTTGTCCTTTCTTTGTCAACCCCACAAGTTTCAGCGTCAATTGACGCGGGTGAACTCTTCCGATCAGGTCAACGGTATGGACATCTTGGCTTGTCACCAGGCTTCCAAGTTCGCCAAGCAGTGGGCTGTCGATGGCAAGGGTCCATTGCTCATTGAGTTCGTTACTTACAGATACGGTGGTCACTCGTGAGTAATTTCGTGTAACGCTAATGGCTATAACGTACTTTGCTGACACGCTGCCATTGCCATTCAACAGCATGTCTGATCCAGGAACCACTTACAGAACCAGAGAGGAGATCCAGAGAATGAGAAGCACTCAAGATCCAATTGCGGGACTGAAGAAGTACATCGCTGACGTGAGTTTTCGCGTTTACCCTCCTTCTCCTGAAATGCGATCGCTCACGGAATGATACTTTTCTCGTAGTGGGGCGTTGCTGATGAGGCTACTCTCAAGGCCATCGACAAGGCTGCTAAGGCTGAAGTTGACGAGGCCGTTGAATCGTCCAAGAACGACCCAGAGCCTGATATCAAGGCTGATCTCTGGACCGACATCTACTTCAAGGGTGTAAGTACCTCGTCTGTACTTTTCCTCTATCAGCTGAAACCCTACTAACGTCGTTTTGTGGCCTTTGCAGACCGAACCGCCTTACATGCGTGGAAGAGAGAAGGAGGAAGTGCACTACTACTGAAAGTGCTCAGCGTAATACATCGTACCTTCAGCCTAGAGATGTGATTTAGTTTTCTGGTTAAAAAGACTCTCAAACTTTGCAAGTTGCTTTTGAGCTACTTTGGTGGAAGCAAGAAAATAAAAAAGTTATCTGGCGACGCCTGTATTGGAGGAAGGAACGCGGCTTCGGGGTGACTGTGAACCCAAACGACCTCAAAAGAAAAATGCCTCCCAAGAAAAGCAGAGCTGCTGCTTCCAAAGGGAAGAAAGCTGCTGCTGTCGATGAAACTGCGGCTGTCTCTATCGAGCAGTCAGGGGTAGAGCACCAGCCGTCAACAGTCGAGGAGGATACGAAACATATTCGAGACGTCGAGGAATCCGATAGAGCAGCGAAGAAACCTCGACTGGATATGGATATGGATGGAGAGGAGGATGTTCAAGCAGCTGAGACTGTGACGACCGTGGCAGAGTCGAAGATAGCACCTTCTCCTCCAGAAACAGCAGACTCGAGGGAACCACCACCACCTGAAGAAGCAACTCCTCTTACGTCCAACGACGATCATCTTGCTGAAAATCCAATCATTGTTGCCTCGTCTTTGACGGTGGGAAAGACATCAGCGGTGGAGGAGGAGTCAGAGGACGAAGAGGAGGAAGTGTATGTTCCGGACGAGGACGACCAGCAAACGAGAACAGATCTGTACTTAGACACGGTGAATAAAGTTGTAAATATTCTGGGTGTCTATTCAAACAACTAACGTTATATCTTGTTTTTCCCAGATCAACCGACCGAACCTGGATTTCGATTTCGAGAAGCTCTGCTCGGTATCGCTGTCAAACATTAACATCTACGGCTGTCTTGTGTGTGGAAAGTATTTCCAGGGACGAGGAAAGAGTAGTTGGGCCTACAAACATTCTGTTGGTGAAGGTCACCATGTCTTTTTGAAGCTTGATGAGGAAAAGGTCAGTAATTTCGCTCATACGTACAGTTTCTGGGGGTTACTGACCTTTATTTCCATGCTTTACTGCCTTATAGTTCTATGTTCTGCCTGACGGATACCCTGTATCAGATCCGTCCCTTACCGACATCATCCACGTCCTCAGCCCTCGATACGACAAAGCTCAAATCTCCCAACTTTCAAAAATGCCACACACAAGCTACGACCTGTCAGGCAAGGCATATCTCCCTGGGTATATTGGTCTCAACAACATCAAGGCCAACGACTACCTCAACGTTGTCATACACGCTCTCCTCCACGTTCCACCGCTCCGAGATTTTCTTCTCTCACCAGAAACAGAAGCGCTCAAGCCAGAAAAGAAGCCTACAGAGTTGGTGAAGAGGTTCTCTGAGCTGGCAAAGAAGCTCTGGAACCCTAAGCTGTTCAAGGCGCAAGTTAGTCCTCATGAGTTCTTGCAGGCGGTCACTGAAGCGAGTGATGGTCAATTCAAGATCACTCAACAAGGAGATCCAATTGCCTTCCTTGGATGGCTACTGAATAGGCTCCACAAGGATTTGGGTGGATCAAGGAAGAAGAATTCAAGTGAGCTCTCCTCCATCCTTCTGGACCCGTTACATTGCTGCGTTACTGACTAGTTTTCTTTCTTGATCAACTTTTAGGTGTGATATACTCAACGTTCCAAGGAGAGCTTCATATTGAAACTCAGCAATTTGTCATCAACAAAGCAGACGCTGGTGGCAACAAAAAGCCTCAGTTCGATATCTCACGAGGTGAGTCGTCTCTCCTTTCACAGCAAAATCTCTCGTCTCTGAATATTGCTCAATCGTCCACTTGTTTTTAGATATCCAAAAGATGACATCCCCTTACCTCTTCCTCGCTCTCGATCTGCCACCCATGCCGCTCTTCCAGGACTCAGTTGAGAAGAACATTATCCCTCAGGTACCTATCTCCAGTATTCTTGCCAAATATGACGGGGTTACTACTCAGGTTTGTCATGCTCTTTTATCATCCGTCTGGAAGTTTCCACTGACATCTTGACCGTGTGGATCGTCTCATCTACAGGAAGCTGGGCAGAATATTAAGAGGCATCATCTTACGAAACTTCCACCGTATTTGATCCTCCATATCAAAAGATTTACCAAAAACAACTTCGTTGAGGACAAGAACCCAACAATTGTCAACTTCCCACTGCGTGGTGTAGACTTCAAAGATTGTGAGTTGTCTTACTGGCGTCTCTGCTTCTCTAGCTGTTGCTGATCCATCTACTATACTATTATAGACATAGAGGATGCGGATATCTCGACACTGTACGACTTAGTAGTCAACTTGCCATTCGAATCCTCCATTGCATCAACAACGATGAAAAAAGCTGGGCCATCTAAAGCCACGAATCCTCTGAAAAAACAAAAGGACAACGCCGGAGAAACACAGTGGAAGGTTCACTTGAGAGCTGGTGAAGGTGGGGGTGATCAGGAGAAGTGGTTCTCGATCAATGATCTGAGGGTCGATGAAGTTCAGAAGGAGATGGTTTTTTTGGGCGAAACTGTCATGCAGGTGAGCTTCAACGACAAATCTCCAGTCTCTTTCAAAAGCTTTCACATACTGACCTTCGGTGCGTCCATTTGTTCCTCAGATTTGGGAACGAAGAGCATGAAGAGATGCTGGAGAAGTGGCGCAAGCATAGTGATGAAGAAGCATTTTCCCTAGCTTCATTTTTGATCACTGAGCAAGATAGCAATATTCAGTAATCAGTCGGAACCCTCTGACATTCTCAAACGAGATACTTTGAAGTGGCGAGAAATTGGTCTTGCTGCAAAGTTTTTCTGAGGGACCGCTGCAGAGAATTTGTTGCCGACCACACGCATCAAAGCAACTCAAAACTTCCAGTCATGCTCGTCCTCTCTGAATCTTCTGTTGGATTCGCTCTGTTCTCTGTGACAGACGAAGGTAAAATTGGAGATGCTGATTTGCACAAAAGTTTCGCAACACCTGAGGCCGCCTCAAACTTGTGAGCAGTGACATCTGTCGACCTGTTTCCTCTTGCTGGAGGTGGATATTGATCTGTTACGTTGTTTAAATAGGCTGAAACTCAAGGCTATCCACAGATTCACCTCCACTGCGGATGCTGTCGAGGATCTCACCCAACTTCAGGATGGGAAACTTTCAAAGGTCCTCCAGAAGTTTTTGGTCGATGAAATCACTGGTGGAGAGAAGAAGAAGGGCAAAGGTGCTGAGGAGACTTTGATTGTTGGAGACACTAAGCTTGGAGGAGCTATTGCTAAAAAGTTGGGCATCAAGGTCATGTCGGATTCCAACACCCTCGACCTCTACCGTGGTATCAGAGAACAGCTTTCCGTCCTTCTCAACGGTCTGGATCCAAAGGATTTAGCTACCATGAGTTTGGGTCTCTCTCACTCTCTTTCTCGGTCAGTTTCTATCATCCTGTTAGCTGTGAGGGCGTGCTAAATTTTTTACTGATTTAAAATTCATTATAGATTCAAACTGAAGTTCTCACCTGACAAGGTTGATACTATGATTGTTCAAGCTATTGCTCTTCTGGACGATTTGGATAAGGAGATCAACATTTACTCCATGAGAGTGAAGGTCAGTTTCTCCGCGCGCGCCAGTGCTCTAGTGAGAGACCCAAACTAACAGAGGGACCTCGATTTATCTAGGAATGGTACGGTTGGCACTTCCCAGAGATGGGCAAGATCATTGTTGATAACATGGCTTACGCCAAAGTCGTTAAGGCTATGGGTCAGTACCCTACCTTCCACTTTCTCCGTATTTCGCATGAGCACCGCCTAACAAGATTTTGAATTGTCCTTTCAGGCTTCCGAACTAATGCTTCTACCACCTCCTTCGAGCTCATTCTTCCTGAAGATCTCGAGGCTACCTTGAAAGCCGCCGCTGAACTCTCCATGGGTACCGAAATCTCTGAGACCGACATGACCCATATCCACAGCTTGTGCGAACAAGTTATCTCTATAACCGAATATCGTGCTCAACTCTTCGAATACCTCCGTAACAGAATGTCCGCCATCGCACCAAACTTGACTGCCTTGGTCGGCGAGCTTGTCGGTGCCAGACTCATTTCCCACGCTGGCTCTCTGATGAACTTGGCTAAACACCCAGCATCCACCATCCAGATCCTCGGAGCTGAGAAGGCTCTTTTCAGAGCTCTGAAAACGAAGCATGACACTCCAAAGTACGGTCTCATCTATCACGCATCTCTCATTGGCCAGGCTCCGCAGAAGCTGAAGGGAAAGGTAAGCATTGCCCAGAGTATGATAAAGCTCTTGATCGACTTACTCACATACTATTTTCTGTCTTCAGATGGCTCGTATGGTTGCTACCAAGGCGGCTCTCTCCATCCGTGTGGATGCTCTCTCCGACGCCGACACCAAATCTGCTGAGGATGCTCCAGTTATTGGTGTTGAGAACCGCGCCAAGCTCGAGTCTCGTCTACGAGCACTGGAACACCGATTGGGTATCGTCTCTGTCCGATCTGCTGCCGCCTCTGGCGAAAGCAGAACCCAACAACCCAAATTCGAAACCACTAGCAACGGCGCTGGTTACAACACTGCTGCTGATTCCGTCGGCCTCATTTCTACTCAACCTACTCCAGCTGCCTCGACTCCAAGCAAGGAGCTGACCAAGGAGGAGAAGAAGGCTTTGAAGAAAAAGAGGAAGAGTGAGGCTGCTGAAGGTGGAGCGATGGAAATCGACTCCTCCGCCGCCGGACCATCGACTACTGCACCTGAAGTCGATGAAGAGGAGCAGAAGAGGCTGAAGAAAGAGGCGAAGAAGGCAAAGAAGGCTGCTGAGGCTGCTGCAGCCGAGTCTAACGGCGCTGCTTCGTCGCCGGTGAAGGAGGAGAAGAAGGAGAAGTCGAAGAAGAGGAAAGCGGAAGCTGAGGTTGGTGACGTGTCTGTCGGCGGTGACGCAGCTGACGGTGAAAAGAAGAAGAAAAAGAAGAAGAGCAGAGACAGCGAAGTGGCATAGATACCCTTCATTACATCTGTTATTCTCCTTCGCATTCCCTCTTCGCACAAAATTACCAGATCACCACCTGTGATACCTTCCTTTTTCTCTTTCCATTTCGGTTTCTGCTTTCTGTCTTGTACTTTACTGCTTTCATATCCATCGCATCTTTCAACTTTTTGTTTTGCCTGCAAGAGTTCTCGATCTGCGGCCAACACTCGTAGTGAAGTAATTTTCTATTCAGAAATGGATCATACTCTCTAATCGAAAAGAGCAGATGGATACGAAATTTATAGCTGGTACTGCTGTAGTTATAGCAGTAATAGCTGCTTTCATAGCTCAGAAGCTGCTTTCCTCACCTCCCTCATCACCTTCTACCGTCCAGCCTACCTCGACCTCGTTGCCCTCACTGCTCTGGCCGCTCCTCACCACTCATATCCGTCTTCAGCCTCAACCGTCAAGACATGCTTTCAAATACCCCCTCCTGTACTTTGGTGTCGACGTGCAGGACCTTGAGCTGGGATGGTTGGACTGTGGACGGGTCTTTGGGTATCAATCCGAGAAGATGAACAAGAGCTGGAAGTTCACCACACTGCGTGAGGCTGGATATCTGTATGCAGATGAAACGATCGACAAGGCTTCGTCTGGTGAAGAAGTCGACTCGAAAATGGCCAGTTTGAGATCGACAGAACCTCTGCGAGCGAAACTTATCAGCATCATCTCTACACACCTCAAGATCGATAAAAATAGTGTAATGCATAAACTTGGCAGAGTATATCTCCTCACTATGCCAGCCTTCATAGGATTCGAGGGAATCAATCCCTTGTCTGTGTGGTTGTGTTATAATGGGAAGGAAGAGGAGGAAATCGGGCTCTGGGTTGTGGTTCTGGAGGTGCATAACACTTTTGGAGAGAGGCACGTATATGTTCTGGAGACCGGTAATGGAGAAGATAGTGCGCCGATAGGGTACGTTCAGTTTCTTATTTTGTATCAAGTCACTGGTCTGACCTGGTATTATTATCGTAGGTACCAGCATCGCTGGACATTTCCAAGATCGTTTCATGTGTAAGATATTCATTTATCAGAAGACCGGACCCTGAAGTTTTGTTTAACGGATTTCCCTTTTTGCGCCGACGTAGATCCCCTTTCAACTCTCGCTCAGGATTCTACACGCTGTCCTTAGTAGCACCTTTCATAGCTCTACCGGGTCCCATATCTCCTGTCAAAGCTGCAGCACCGCAACTTTCAATCTCTCTTCTCCTCCTCACGCCAGAGAAGACGCCCAAGCTCCATGCCAGGCTATCAACGTCAGGCTGCGGCCCACCGATCCCAATCACCAGCCGCTCGGTCCTCTCGACCATTTTGGGAAAGTACCCCATCTCGCTGCTCCTAACGACACCAAGGATTCTTTGGAACGCAGGTGTGCTGTCGTTATCCAAAAAACTGCCCGTCTACAGTCGACCGGATCCGATCGGAAGGGAGGAGGCTACAGTGTGGAGAGAGGGGAAAGGAAAGGAGTCTTCTTTAGACGGGTTCGAAGACGGTGGTGATTGGGGTGTTGTGGATAAAAAGGCGGCGGTTCGAGGTGGGATAGGATGGAAGAAGGCATCGAGTGGTGAACTGAAGTGTCAGCAATGGATACAGGAGTACATTAAAAGGATACTCCTTACAGCATCAGCATCCAATGGTTCTAGAAGTGGTCTGCCTAATGAAGTCCTTATCATTCCATCCGACCCTGGCCGTCCAATGGTTCTCATCACTGCGGACGCAATAGTGTCTATCACCACCCTCGACCATACCAACACACTACCATCAATCTCAACACTCAAAATCACAGCCATCTCGAACCAGACATTCCAACTCCTCGCGTTGTCGCCCACGCCAAAACACAGTCTCCTACTTTCGGCACCGCCGCTCAATGCGTTTTTGGTCTCCTCAAGAGAACAATTTATTGCTCTGTTCTCACCAGACATAAAAGACACAACCCTTTCTCAACCCACCTCGACGCTCTCGACCAGCGTGACTCGCTTTATCCGGAGGCTCAACACTTTTATCCACCCAGCGCTGCGGCAGCAACAGCATTTCCTCGAGCCTGCACCGCCTGGTCTACCATTGGTTCTGGGATTGTTTTTGATCCTCGAGTGGATGGAATACGCGGTGATGGGTTTGTTAGGGGTGAGGTTTGTGAGAGGCGGAGCGGGGTGGAAGGAGGTTTGGTTAAGCGCTTCGTCCAGGTGATGGTGAGAAGTATGGGCTCAGGTATGGATATAATATCTCTCATAAAGAGCTTGGGGTAGTATATTGAGGGATGCTCTTACGTTTTGGGATACGTTAGCGCAGTTCTGGAAGCAGTGAGTTTGTTTTTGTCATCCGTGGCGTCGGCTGTCGCACACGCACAAAATGAACAAGGCTACCAGCTTGCTACATTTTTGTGTCAGTAATACATTGCAAGCTTTTTTTGACTGGCCCTATCGATACAAAACATGTGTGCGATTGCATGCCGGTCGGACGAATGGGGTTAGCGACGGGCAGCTACACCTGTCAATACACGTCCTAATTCTTTAATAGTATCCACGAAGAACATTGCAGAGTTTCGCTTTGGTACTTTCGGAAGAAAAGCACAGGAGCAATGTTCCTATCATATCAAGCTGCTGGAAAAGCGCTCCCCTTTGTTTTTGGCGCTCGATTAGATTTAGATAAGCGCTGGCATCGCATGGCACAGGTCTCAATAAACCCATGTCAAAACCCGAAGTCTTTGCCTATCTCTGATCTCGATTGTTCCGGTTTCCTTCTGAATCATACTTAAAAGAGATTTCAGAAAGGCGACGGACAGCACGCAAATTACAAGACCTCTGGGTGCCTTAACAGCGCCTAGAAATCGTGGGCAAATCCTGTAAAACTTTTTGCGAGTCGGGAATCGTCTTTGCGGCCAGTTCTGATATTTAAATAAATACTACTGGGCTCTGTTGTGTACGCAACAGCTGAATGGACCTTTGGCTCTTTGACCTAAACTGCTCCGTGAAAAAAAAAGGTCAGCAAACGGCAGCGTTTCCGACTGAGGCGCATCTGGTGGCGCAGCCTGGGAAACCTCGAGCGAATCGCAGGCAGCCAGTTTTCAGCTGCCCTTCTCCCCACCATCTAATCGAGCTACAAAAACATCGAGAGTGATCGTTTTGCCCAGCCAGAAGGTCACCGAACTCATCTCAAGCCTACCCAACTCAGTTCTCATATCGCTGGTTCCCAGTGAGTTTTATCGTCCTATCAAAAGAGAGGGAGGAGCTCTCTCGACTAGAGAAAAAAAAGTGGGAAACGTTCGCTGACTCGAAGGGTGCCTTATTTTGTTCCACTGCCCATCACCCTCTCTTTTCAGGTCATAGTATGGCAGAAACCCATACCGGAATCATCGAACCAGTCATCAGCGTTACAAACGAAAAATACTTCACCTACGACAGCGAGGAATTCGAGGAATGGGATTCAGCTGGCTTTGAAGCGGTCCAGAGGGACCAAGAGTCATGGGCTGGTAACCTCCCAGCTGCCCAGGGTCTCTACGACCCTGAAAATGAAAAGGATGGTGAGAGACAGCTCATTGTTCAGCTGTGAAAAAAGTAGAGCAGTCCGATTGACCGGAAGCCATTTTCCTTTACCCCGCCAGCTTGTGGTGTCGGTTTTGTCTGTCACATCAAGTACGTCCCCTTGCTCCAATGGCATCCTGATACTTCTCTGACATCTCTTTTCATCCTTCAGGGGAAAAGCTACTCACAAGATCGTCAGCGATGCCAGAAACCTGTTGTGCAACATGACTGTGAGTCGCTCTGGTGATATCGTTTCAAATGTCCAAACCATCTGCTGATATATGTCGTATCCCTTTGTAAAACGTTGCTCCCTTTCTAATTGACAGCATCGAGGTGCTAGTAAGTAAAATTTACTCGGAAAGCTTATCGGGACGTCCCGTCCAGCCAACTAGGTCACTTGAGCTGATCGTTCGAATTTCTTTTCTCTACCCTGTTTTACGTAGCTGGAGCGGATGCTAGAGATGGTGATGGTGCTGGAGCAATGACTGGAATCCCACACAAGTTCTTTGTCAGAGAGGCCGCCCACTCGATGACTCCCCAACTTCCAGCACCCGGCCATTATGCCGTCGGAAACTTGTTTTTCTCCCCAACCGATGTCGACCTCACCAACAAGCAAAAGGGCGTGTTTACCTCTCTTGCTGATGGTCTGGGTCTCAGAGTCCTTGGCTGGAGACAAGTCCCAACGGATGGTTCCATCCTCGGTCCTGCTTCCAAGAGCAGAGAGCCCCTCATTCTTCAGCCATTCGTCGTCTTGAAGGAACACTACGGTATGGGGGATGAGTGTGAAAACAAGAACTTTGACGAAAAGAGATTCGAGAGACAGCTCTACGTGCTGAGAAAGCACTCTTCACACACCTTGTAAGTCTTTGCTCGATTTGCCAGCATCGTTGCCGATTCACTTCCAAACAAGGACCACTTCTAACAATTGTTTTGTATTGTATTTACAATCCTTTTTCTCATTCAGGACTGCCTCAAAGTGGTTCTATATCTGTTCTCTCTCAACCAAGAACATTGTTTACAAGGGTCAATTGTCGCCACCACAAGTCTATAATTACTATCACGATCTCAATCACGTCTTCTACGAGACCCACTTCGCTTTGGTTCACTCTCGATTCTCCACCAACACTTTCCCATCATGGGACAGAGCTCAGCCAATGAGATGGGCAGCCCACAACGGTTAGTCAAATTTTCCTCTCTGGCATGTGAAAGAGTGCCGTCACTAACCGTGCGCGTTGTTGTTGTGAAACAGGTGAGATCAACACCGTCCGTGGTAACAAGAACTGGATGAGAGCTAGAGAAGGTGTTTTGAAGTCATCCAACTTCGGAGACGAGCTCGAGCTCCTCTACCCAATTATCGAAGCCGGCGGGTCAGACTCAGCAGCGTTCGACAACGTCCTCGAGCTCTTGGTCGTCAATGGTGTCCTCACTCTTCCGGAAGCCGTTATGGTGCTTATCCCAGAAGCGTGGCAGAACTCTGAAGACATGGATCCCCAGAAGAAAGCATTTTACGCTTGGGCGGCGTGCTTGATGGAGCCTTGGGACGGTCCTGCTCTTTTCACTTTCTCTGACGGAAGATTCTGTGGTGCCAACCTTGACCGAAACGGTCTCAGACCATGTAGATATGTCGTTACCTCCGACGATATCATCGTCTGTGCCTCTGAAGTCGGCGCCGTCTACATCGAGCCCTCAAAGGTTATTGCCAAGGGTCGATTGAAGCCAGGACGTATGTTGCTGGTTGATACTCTCGAAGGCAGAATCGTTGATGACAAGGAACTCAAGTCGACTACCGCCAAGAAGCGTCCCTTCCAGTCGTGGCTCGACGCGCAGCTCTTGCGTCTGCCATCCATCGTCAAGAGGGTCGCCAGAACTGTCGAGATTGCTCCTGTTATTAATGACATTACCCTCAGCACCGACCCACTTCTCCTTGCTTTTGGTTACACTGTCGAACAGCTTAATATGCTCATGCTGCCCATGATTTCCGATGGAAAGGAAGGTCAGTGTTCCCCATTTTCTACTTCGCTCCAGGTACTCAAGTTTACTGATTTAATTCTCTTTTTATTACTACAGCTCTTGGATCTATGGGTAACGATGCTCCTCTTGCTTGTATGGCCACATCAGCAAGATCAACCTACGACTACTTCCGTCAACTCTTTGCTCAGGTCACCAATCCTCCAATTGATCCTATCAGAGAATCTATCGTTATGTCCCTCGAGTCTTACGTGTAAGTGGCCTTTTGTTTCCATTCTGCAACACTGAGACTTACTACAAATTCCTTAAAGTGGCCCAGAAGGTAACCTTTTGGAAATCAACGCCAATCAGTGCCACCGTCTCTTGTTACCATCTCCAGTTCTGTCTATCGAGGAGATGAATGCCATCAAGAATATCAAGCTTGCCCACTCTGACTGGTCAACCTTGGTTATCGACATCACCTTCCCAAAGTCCCAAGGTCTCCCAGGGTACAAGGCCTGTTTGGACCGTGTCTGCGCCGAAGCCTCTAAAGCCATCGACGATGGATACACCGCCATCGTTCTCTCAGACAGAGCTACCGGCCCAGACAGAGTCCCTCTCTCGGCTATTGTTGCCTGTGGTGGAACTCACCACTTCCTCGTCGCCGAGAAGAAGAGAGCTAAGGTTGCCATTATGGTGGAGACTGGTGAAGCTAGAGAGGTTCACCACTGCTGTGTCCTCGTTGGTTACGGTGCTGATGCGATCTGCCCATACCTTATGATTGAAATCATCCACAAGGTCACCAAGGAGGGACTGTGAGTTTCCCGCTGGTCAGTCTGAAACTCACTTTACTTACTGACTGTGTATCATTGCAGTGCTAAGGATGGTCAAACTGCCGATGAGCTCCTCAAGAACTATAGGTACGCCACAGACAACGGTATCTTGAAGGTCATGTCCAAGATGGGTATCTCCACTCTGTCCTCTTACAAGGGAGCCCAGATATTCGAAGTTCTCGGCCTTCACGAGGAAGTTGTGACTCGCTGCTTCGCTGGAACTGCTTCCAGAGTTCAAGGTGCTACTTTCAACCTCTTGGCTATGGATGCTTTTGAGTTCCACGAACGTGGTTACGCAACTAGGGAGCTCATCAAGCAGCCTGGTATGCCAGAAGTACGTTGATATCTTCTTCTTCTTCGTCCTCATCGTCCTCATCATTGGTGATGGTGAACTGACATTACGTTCCGGCCTACTATTAGTCTGGCGAATACCACTGGAGAGATGGTGGTGAAGCCCATATGAATGATCCAACCGGTATTGCGAACCTGCAAGACGCGGTCCGTGAGAAGAACCAGACCGCCTACGATGCTTACTCTCGTAACGCTCAGCAACAGATTAAGAACATCACACTCCGTGGTCTACTCGAGTTCAACTACGAGAAGGCTACTCCAATCCCAATCGAACAAGTCGAACCATGGAACGAAATTGTCAGAAGATTCGTCACCGGTGCAATGTCCTACGGTTCCATCTCGATGGAAGCTCACTCCGCACTCGCTGTTGCCATGAACAGACTCGGCGGTAAATCCAATACAGGTGAAGGTGGTGAAGATGCTGAAAGATCCAACGTCCTCTCTTCTGGCGATACTATGAGATCCGCCATCAAGCAAATCGCTTCTGGTAGAGTGAGTATTTTGTTTCACCGAGCCTTTACTTTGGGGCAGCCGCTTACCCTGAATTCTCATTCTAGTTCGGTGTTACATCCAATTACCTTGCTGATGCGGATGAGCTTCAGATTAAGATGGCTCAAGGTGCCAAGCCTGGTGAGGGAGGAGAGTTGCCTGGTTACAAGGTCTCAGCTTCTATCGCTCGTACTCGTCACTCCACTGCTGGTGTCGGTTTGATCTCTCCACCACCTCATCACGATATCTACTCCATTGAAGATCTCAAGCAGCTCATTTACGATCTCAAGTGTGCCAACCCAAGATCTCGTGTCTCCGTCAAGCTTGTCTCTGAAGTCGGTGTCGGTATCGTTGCCTCTGGTGTTGCGAAGGCTCGTGCCGATCACATCCTGATCTCTGGTCACGATGGAGGAACTGGTGCTTCCAGATGGACTGGTATCAAATACGCAGGTCTTCCATGGGAGCTTGGTCTTGCTGAGACTCACCAAACCTTGGTCCTGAACAATCTTCGTGGCAGAGTCACGGTCCAAACTGATGGTCAAATCAGAACTGGGCGTGATGTTGCCATCGCCTGTCTTCTTGGAGCTGAAGAGTGGGGCTTTGCTACTACTCCTTTGATTGCCATGGGTTGTATTATGATGAGAAAGTGTCATCTCAACACTTGCCCAGTCGGTATCGCCACTCAAGATCCACTCTTGCGTGCTAAGTTTGCTGGCCAGCCGGAACAAGTTATCAGTAAGTCGTGTTATGTTAAGTCGGCGCTGAAATAAACAATCTGACCTGGGTTTTTTTTCACAGACTTCTTCTACTACATTGCTGAAGAGTTGCGTGGTATCATGGCCAAGCTTGGATTCCGTACCATCAACGAGATGGTTGGTCACTCTGAAATGCTCAAGGTTGACGATGCTCTGAGAAACCCGAAGACCGCCTCACTTGATCTTTCTGCCATCCTCAAACCAGCCCACCAAATGAGACCAGGAGCTGCCACTTACCGTGTTCGTCAACAAGACCACAAACTCTACATCCGTTTGGACAACAAATTCATTGATGAAGCTGAGCCAGCTATATCTCAAGGACTTCCAGTTTCCATCGATTGTGAGGTTGTTAACACCGATCGTGCCCTCGGTACAACTCTGTCGTACAGGGTTTCTAAGAAGTACGGTGAGGAAGGTCTTCCACGTGATACCATCCACATCAACATGAAGGGTTCCGCTGGTCAATCCCTGGGTGCTTTCCTTGCTCCAGGTATCACTATTGAGCTCGAAGGTGATGCCAACGATTACGTTGGAAAGGGTCTCTCCGGAGGTCGCCTCATTGTCTACCCACCAAAGGAATCCACCTTCAAGGCTGAAGAGAATATCATCGTCGGAAACGTATGTCTCTACGGTGCTACCTCCGGTCAAGCCTTCTTCCGTGGTGTTGCTGCTGAACGTTTTGCTGTGAGAAACTCTGGTGCTTCTACCGTTTGTGAGGGTACTGGTGACCACGGCTGTGAGTACATGACCGGTGGAAGAGTTGTTGTTCTCGGTTTAACCGGAAGAAACTTTGCTGCGGGTATGAGTGGTGGTAAGTCTGCGTTCCTGTTCTCTAGTTGAGGCTCTCGATCATTGACTGCGCTACTTCCTCCAGGTATCGCCTACGTCCTCGACGTCGCCCACACCTTCGCCGCCAAGGTCAACAAGGAGATGGTCGAGTTAGGAAAGGTCGAGAACCCACAAGAAATTGCTGAGCTTAGACAACTTATCGAAGACCACCGTCACTTCACAGGATCCGAGATTGCCGACCGTGTTCTTCGTGACTTCCACCACATCCTTCCTCTCTTTGTTAGAGTCATGCCCCTTGACTACAAGAGAGTCTTGGAGGAGCAAGCTGCCAAGGCTAAGGAGGACAAGGCTCGTCAGAGTCACATCGACTTTGTTCCATCTCAAACTGCGAGTCAGGTCGACTTGGTTGCTTCTGGTCACTCTGATCTTTTGCTTCCAAGGGAACCACTTGCACAGGCTCTCAGTCAACTTGGAAGCTCCACTCCAAAGCCAAGATACCACGAACCATCTGTGGTTGATCTTGAAGATGCTGCTATGGACGACACCACCACCAGGGAGAAGTTGGCCAAGCTCGATAAGACCAAGGGCTTCATGAAGTACAAGAGACTGAATGAAGCGTACAGACCAGCTAGGAAGCGTGTAAAGGACTGGAAGGAGATCTCCAACAGACTCACTGATGCCGAGCTTAAGTACCAAACGGCCCGTTGCATGGACTGTGGTGTTCCATTCTGTCAGTCTGACTCCGGTTGCCCAATCTCTAACATCATTCCAAAGTGGAATGACGTAAGTTATCATTCATTTTTATTGGTTGGGTTCGCTTTGTTGATAATTTCTTTCTCGTCCTACAGCTCGTGTTCAAGGGACAATGGAAGGATGCTCTCCAGAGATTGCTCATGACCAATAACTTGTACGTTCTCAAACTGCGTCGCTTGTTTGAGATGAACGTTTCTGACGATACGTTAATTCTTCAGCCCTGAGTTTACTGGTCGTGTATGCCCAGCTCCATGTGAAGGTGCTTGTGTCTTGGGTATCAACGAAGCTCCAGTCGGAATCAAGAGTGTCGAATGTGCTATCATCGACAAAGGTTTCGAAATGGGATGGATGAATCCAAACCCACCAACTCAGAGAACCGGGAAGAAGGTTGCCGTCATTGGTTCTGGTCCAGCCGGCCTTGCCTGTGCCGATCAGCTCAACAAAGCTGGCCACCTCGTCACCGTCTACGACAGGAACGACAGATTCGGTGGTCTCCTCATGTATGGTATTCCAAACATGAAGCTTGACAAGGCCGTGGTCCAACGAAGAATCGACTTGATGGCCGCTGAAGGTGTCACTTTTGTTCCAAATGCCGACGTCGGAAACAACATCAAGGTTGAAGATATCCGTGCTGAACATGACGCCGTCGTTGTTGCCACCGGTGCTACTTGGCCAAGAAACCTGTCCATTCCCAACAGAGACGCTGATGGAATCCACTTCGCTATGGAATTCCTTCAACTCAACACCAAGGCCCTTTTGGACTCCGAACACCAGAACAGCAACTACATCAATGCCAATGGCAAGGATGTTATTGTCATTGGTGGTGGTGATACTGGTAACGATTGTATTGGTACCTCGATGAGGCACGGAGCCAAGAGCGTCGTCAATTTCGAGTTGCTTCCAAAGCCTCCAGCGTCTCGTGGCAGAGATAATCCTTGGCCCCAGTGGCCGAGAACCTACAGAGTTGACTACGGTCACACTGAGGTCGCCGCTCACTTTGGTCAGGACCCAAGAGAGTACTGTATCAGCACGAAGAACTTCGTCAAGGATGAGGAAGGTAAACTCACTGGTTTGAACACCGTCAGAGTCGAGTGGTCTAAGGACGCTGGAGGAGCCTGGAAGATGGAGGAAGTGGTAAGTTGATACTTCATCAGTTTAACCTTTTCCTGGATTCAGTGTTGATTGATTTCTCTCGATCTCTTTTCTCTAGCCGGGATCTGAGAAGTTCTTCCCAGCCCAACTAGTTTTCCTTGCTCTTGGTTTCTTGGGACCAGAACAAACTCTCATCAAGGACTTGGGTGTTGAGACAGATGGTCGAAGCAACATTAAAACCCCAGTGAACGTGAGTTGCTTTGACTCGCCGTGATCTTCCTCATCTCTGACGCTTCTTCTGTTTACTTCACAGAAATACAACACGACTGTCGACGGCGTCTTTACCGCTGGTGATTGCCGAAGAGGTCAATCTCTTATTGTCTGGGGTATCAAGGAAGGTCGTGGAGCTGCTGAGGCTGTCGACGAGTACCTCCAAGGAAGCTCCTTGTTGCCCGTCGCCGGGGGTTTCAAGAAGCGTGGTTGGGCAGCACCACCCATCTCTGCGTAGATTCGAAAGGTTTTCTCAAAATCCAATCTCTATCTCAAGAAAAAAATCACGCAACTTCTTTTCTCTATCTTTCTTATCTTTCTTTCCGGGATTCGCTTTTACGTTGTTTCTGCGCCTTTTTAACCTCTTGTATTTCCACTAAATACTATATAAAGTCTGTACGTTAGCGCTTCTATATTGATTATACCTATATCAATATCCCCTTTTCATTTCATGGAAACCATGAGAGAAACAGGAATGATTGTCGACTGGCGCTCTTTACTGCAGAGGAACTGCTTACGCGTACGTATTCAACCATAATTGCAATCAAGTTTGAGTTGAATCAGTCCCACGCATCCGGAGTGAACGAACGATGCCTCATTCTGTACAGACCAGCCACTCAAAGACCCCCTGCCGGGAACGAGATGGCGGTTGATAATAGTTTGCGCCATCGTCCGTCCGATCGTGAAAAACAGCGTTGAGCCAGTCATCTTTACTGTTTCCCCAAGATCAACCTTAAATAGGAACAGCAGCACCACTGGCTCGATCTTATGTACAGGTAGACGCAGAACTCGCGCGAGCAGGGCTCTCGATGGGTACGGCCGCTGGTTTTATCATCTTGTTCTTCGTCTCGGGTTCCTGTTGCCAGTATCAGAGAGATTATCTGAGACAGTCGTCGTCCTCCGGTCGCTGAGGTTGACGCAAGAGATAACAGTAGGGCTGCAGTTCGCCACGCCAGTCGAACGTCATCATCTTTTCAAAAGGAAGGGCGAGCTGAAACTCCAAACGACATTTCTACCTCGAAAGCAAATATCATTTGGAACGTATCAAATCCTAGCCCTTTCTAAGTCTGCTGGGTCGTTATGCTTCCGCTCAGGAGAGCACTCTCCAGAGGACCTGAGGCTCAGCTGCTCTCGTCGACCCAGCGCTTTGCTCGTTCCATCGTAATTCAACGCAGAACTACAGCACCAGTAGCACTCACTTCATCACACCAGTTCCTTCAGAGGAGATTCGTCTCGCTGGACGCAGTGGATGGCAAAGTCGAAGCTGCAGAAGACGAGCTCCCACCAGCGCCGCCGCCGCCTTCTGCGAAGGACGAAGAATCAGCTGAAGTTACGGGAGGGGAAGAATCACCAGTGCTGGAGACTCGTCAAGCCTCACTGTACTTCTCTTCCATCTTCCCCATTCGACTGGGCAAATGGGATCCTCGACCCTGGCTCGCAAACGATTTTGAATCGAGAGCTCTTCTGGACCAGTTCCCCGTCTTACTCAAGAATATAAACGTCCACAACTTCAAGCTGATAGATGCAGACTATCAGGTTGGCAAAGATGGTACGTGAAACTTGCTCATAGGCAGCAGTTCACCCAGTCACCTCCTTAAAGTCCATTGCTCATCGTATTTCTCTAGGTGGTGTGTTCGTCACCTTCTCGTACTCAATCCCACCTGATTCAACACCCGCCAGTGTCCTAAACGAAGTTGAAGAGTCCGTCCGGTCAGCAGTCAAGAAAGAAGGCCTTGAGACATGGAACTCCAACTTCATCTTCAAGTGGAACATGTCCAAGGTCTGGAGAGTGAGAGGCAGACCCTGGAGGCAGGATATGAGCGTGTTCCCATCGAGAGTCGTCAAGATCGAGTTTGAAGGCCCGGATGTAAATCAAGAGGCGCTGTATGATCTTCTAAGAGTGAGTTCTCCGCCCATGCATAATCGATCAACTCCCTCTTCGCAGAAGTTCTGATTTCGAAGAAATGTGTCTCTCTAGCCTTATGGGCACATCCGATCCCTCACACCGCCAACTCCTCAACCGGCGCTGACGCCTCGCTTCTCACTTGTCTCGTACTCGCGCCTGTCAAGCGCCGTTATAGCGACATCTTGCCTCCACGGCCTATCGGTACCCTCGACACCTCCAGCCACGGTGGTTTCTTCGTCCGCTCCCGCTGATGCCAAAGCTGCTGGTGCCACGGGAGAAGTCAAGTTGACTCGGCTGAGCTTCTCGTATGAATCACCATTGAAAGGCCACGGTGGGTAGAGCACACCAGCCTGCCTATTGCACCCCCTAAGGGATCGACAAGCTGATATCTATACTCTTTTTTGTAGTGATTCGAGACTGGATTACGAACCACCCGAGACTGTTCTTACCACTGCTAGCATTTTTGATCGGCAGTCTTAGTTACATCGTGCGTACTCAGGATCATACTTCCTCTCTGTCCACTGTCAAAGCTTCAAACCAACTCAATGTTTTCTCTATTACACTCCCTAGCTTTTCGATCCGATCCGTGAATTCGCAGTCTCGTCCCGAATCATGCACACTTTCAACCTCGATGAGTACCCGATCCTGAAATCCCTTCAGAACTGGCTTCACACAGTCCAAAACTGGCTGAAAGACTCAACCGCGAACCCAACCAATAAAATAACGACCGACATCACGACGGGAGGCCAGACATGGCGCGAACGACAGCGCGCAGAGAAAGATCTCGAAGGACTTATCAGCTCGATGCCTTCGACATTCATCATTGTCCAAGGTGCATCAGGAACGGGTAAAACAGCATTGGTTCAAAAGGTGCTTGATGAACAGAAGAAGACCTATCTCGTCATTGACTGCGCGTCGATTGCGAAGCAGAAGACGGACCAGAACATGATTTTAGAGCTAGCGCGGACGACTGGATACTGGCCCATCTTTGGGTTCTTGCAGAGCGCAAACACGCTGATTGATCTGGCGTCGCAGGGATTGATTGGTGTCAAAGCTGGTTTCGCGACTGATGTGAGTCTTTTGTATCTCCAGCGACTCTTGAGCTTGAGACAGCCTGGTACGTTTGTATTGACAAGTCTTTCTCTCTCGTGCCTTTTTAGACTCCAACTCAAATGAAAGCTATTCTTGAAACTGTTACTGCTGCTTTGAAGAAGGTTTCGGATTACAACAAGAGGTCAAAACAAAAAGCTCTCAGTAAGCACTTTGTTCTAGGCTTGGCCACTCTCTTTTCCTTCTCGCATTGAAATAGTATTCTATGTTTTGTCCAGAGCACGAGCAGGACTCTGTTGTATGCGAAGCGGCGGAGATCGCCAGGGCTGAAAAACTCAAACGGATCGGATTTCACGACCCTCGACTCTCAACTATCGCAGGTAATGGCATCATGTCGACGCTGGGTACGGGCGACGAACGCATCACTCCGAACGACCTGTCAGATCCAGCGGATGAAGTCTTCCTCTACTCTGTCCCACCACCGTCCGCTCAGTCATCTCTGACAGAAGAATCCGGTCCAGAGGATAGCCTCTCGTACGTCGACGCAGAGAGCAACACGATCGAAGCGACACCCATCGTCGTGTTGAAAAATTTTGCGTCTCGTGGATCAAAGAAACCTGATTTGTGGAAGACGATTGCTGAGTGGAGTGCTGGGTTGGTTGAATCGGGTACTGCACAGGTAATTGTGATAGCTGATAACGCTAGCGCAAGCAAACCTCTCGCTACAGGTGAGAGCCGTCTTGTTTTCTCTCCCCACTCACCAAGTATAGAAGTGGTGGACTGATTTTTATTTTTTATTCGTTACTCTAGCTCTTCCTTCGAAACCTCTCAATACTATTGCTCTCGCAGATGCCGATCGAGCTGCCTCCTTGGCGTTCGTCTCCGACAAGGTCGGTAGGAAGGAGTCTGACTTGACGCCCGAGGAAGTATCAAGGATTCAACATGTTGGCGGAAGGATGTCTGATCTAGAGAACTTGGTGTACAAGGTTCGAAGCGGTGGAATGTCCATTGTAAGTAAAATTTCACGTCTCACCCCAAACGCAAACATAGTTAACATATGTTTTTCAGTCGGAAGCTGTTGAGGATCTCACTCTCCGCACAAGTACAGAATTGAGAAAGAACATGTTTGGAGATGACTCTGAAGAAGCAAAGGCTCTTCCTTGGACCAGAGCGGAGGCTTGGAAACTCGTGAAAGGTCTCGCTGGTGGACAAGAGTTGTCCTATTCCAAGCTACTGCTGGAGTTCCCCTTCAAAGGACATGAAGAACAGCTGAAGGCACTCGAAGCTGCAGAGTTCATCTATGTCTCTTCTGTGAATGGTAGACCGTCGTTCGTACGAGCGGGTAAACCCATCTTCAGCTATGCCTTTGAACGCCTTCTTAAAGGTGAGTAGACTTAAATTTGTCATCTTTCAGACTTACCTCGCTGACTATTGTATTTTATTATTCATATTTTTATTTGTGTTGGGATAGACGATGTCTTCAAAGCATCTCAAGAGATCGACTTCAACGCTGTGGCCATTGCTAAAGCTGAAGCAGATGTTCGATCTTGTGAAGAGGAACTCAGCAAGCTGACGTCTGTTGGTCTTGACATCAGGAAGAAGAGCTGGTTCTCTGGTACAGACCCACTATGGCTCAGAGCTGAGTGGCTTCTGAACAAGATGGGGGTCAGCCAGAAGAAGATTAACGGGCTGGAACAGGAGAACGCTCTTTTGATGAAGGTTAGTGTCGACTGTTGCTCTGCACCAACATGTCTTGTACTTCTCTAACTTTTGCCATTCCCACTTGCCCAGAATGTGATTGGGAAGTTCCGTTAAGAATTTGTTGTACTTTTATATATGTACTTTGCCGCCTCTCCATTGATGAAGCTCTTTCGACTTATAACCCCGTGCACCTTCGAACAAAAGGTCTTATTGCTGTTGGTACTCTATGGCCCAGGTTCGTATAGATTCCAACTCTTCCTCCATCCTAGGCCCTTGTGATCGTTTATAGGTCCGGTGATACCGAATGAAACTCCTCTGAACCACCAGAATGTCACGACGACAGATCCGGTGAGGAGAGCAAACACGCCGATCTTTGCTCGGTGAGCTAACCGACGAGATGAAAAGATGAAATGGTCTGCCAAGTGCCCTGCCATGAGGACAGAGAACCACAACGGCGGCAAGTAATGGTGAAGCTGAGAAGACACAAGTTGCAGGTGTTCGGTGACTGGATGACAGCTGCAAGGAATATAGAACATGACTCACGTAGGTAACTCGCCCCATGATGAAAAAGGGAAGAAAGTGGAGTATCCATCCTCCGAAGGCAATCTTGATGCCGAAAAAGAACACATCCCACTCGCCTGAAGCGCACAGTATCAGTTTGAAATTGTACCAAGTCGAATAGCAGAAAATTACTCACCAGGTCCAAAATCAACATATTGCCTTTGCATCCTCAGCAAGTACCAAGCGACGACACCGACACTAGCAATGATTGCACAGGAACTGCCCCACCAGATAACTGGATTGCCAATCAAGTAGTACTTCACTTGACTATCACCCCATCCACACATCCTCAAGCCAAGCTTCAAGAAGGGCCAGTCCCATGGTTGAGAAGCGAGGATATCTTCTTTGTCTGGATCGGGAACGAGGGCGTTATTTGAAGTCATCATGGCGACGTTCAAGTGCCAGAAGTCGCTAAAGAATGGTGATTTATAGAGTTTAGCATTTCCCTTGGGTACTAATCACCACTTAGTGTCAGAGATTTGTCATCGATAGAAAGCCAAAAGTGTGCTTACACCTATCGTTGTAGTGACTTTCGATGTTCCAGTATGTGTGAGGATCCTTGGGGTTATTGTTTTTGTCACAAGACACTTCAATCTGCTTGAAACCCCACTGAGGTAGAATGTTGTTTGCTGCTCTGACGTAACAGCCTGAGTTGAGATGCCTCAACCTCATTCGAGTGGTGAGCGAGTGGATATTCTTGACTTTGGATCGACGACCTTGATGGGAGTCATCGACAACTTCGATGACCCAGTAATCGTTTGAATCTCCAATCGTTGCATTTCCATAGCAAGATACTTCGTTGTTGAGCTTGGATACTGGCGCAACGATTGGGTGGGAATGGAGGTTTCGACCAGTGGATGCGTGCACCAATCGGACAATGTCGTTGTCCTTCAGGAACTTGGTTTCGTCGTCCCCGATAGGATCAGCTTCCCAAGTGGGTGTGATGATCCAGTGGTTGTTCTCATCTTTGTAATGGTAACATGTGACTTGTTGCTGACTTGAACCAACTGGGTAAGTCTGGACGTGAGAGTGGAGAAGACCACCACCATATCCGACGTTCTTGAAAGTGACCTTGGAGCCAAATGCGGGTTCTTATAAATAAAACAGCTTGGATGTCAGGAAATAGCCATGATAAAGACAAGTGGAGACTGCCATTCACCAAGTGGATTCTCGTTGAAATCATTTCCGTTCAAGTTGGCTTGGAACAGAGAGCTCATCTGAGCATCACCTGGACCCGAGTTCCTCAAAATGAGGAAGTGCATTTTGAACGAGAACAGGTAGACGGAGATTGGGATAATGATGAATCCGATGATACGAGCGACCCAGTGTCGGACATAGGTGCGCTGTAAAGATTGCAGGGACCAAAAATCAGTTATTGTGATATTGAAGACTTGGCTGAAGTCAGACTCACGAATGGCATCGAAAGGTCGCCGAACTTCTCCCAGAGATCCTCAATTGTGTAGAGACCGACGAGAGCAGTGACGAACAAGCCGATCCATTTAACACTACAAGGCGAAATGTAGCGATCAGTACCTGAATCCATTCTGGAGCCATAGATCAAGACTCGCCTGCAGACACATCCAATGGAAAGCCCAGTGAAGACCAGCCAGAGCCACCAGTCATCTGAGAAGGAGCTGTAAAAATTGTCGTACATCACTCTCTGAGTCTGCCCTTCTTCAGTAAGAAAGAAAAAAAATTAAAGCTTACTACGCCTGTTGGTTGTGAAAGTTGACAAGACCAAGCACCGTCGTGAAAGTGAAGAAAAGAAGCATCGAATCGAGAAGAATAAACCTTGAGATCGTCAACCAGCCGAGATCTACGTGAATTTAGAGAATGATTTAGTAATCTTCGTTCTCTAATACATGCTGATTTCTCAGCGGGGACTTACCACAAAGCACCATGATGGTAACGAAATGGCACGTCAATTTCTTCCATCCGAGGCCAGACGCGGTGTACCAAGCCAAGGGAACCATCCACATGCCATACGTTGCCATAAGCACTCTCCAAACTGTGAAGTTTACACCTTCGGGGTACGTTTCGCCGGATTTGAAGTCGAAGGAGCCGTTATATCCGGACAAGAGACCAGCGAGACCGACGAGCATCTTACCAAGTGGAGGATGGACACTTGAATGATGTTAAGGGGGTTAGTGAGTTGTTTGTGTTAGAGGCTTCAATGTTAAAAATTGAGATGCTTAAAAATTGAGATGCTCACTCGAAATAGAATTCTCCTTTGATGTAATGTGAGCCGAATTTACCTGCAGTCGAAGGAAAGCGAAGTGATGAAAGGGTCAGCGGCCCTTCATCTCCATAAATGCTATTCAAGCTGATTTAGAGCTCTTCTTACCGAAATGGGCCTCAACGATGTGAAGAAGACCAAATAAAGTCAGTACAAAGAACTCAACCATTGAAGGTGAAGCTCACCTCATCCCAAACAACCGTGTTGCTTTTCCCAATAGCCCAATACCGCGTAATCATCGAAAGAATAGTGTAAATTATAGGTGATATATGTTCTGAATTTTGAATGATGAACTCTTTCTGTACTCGAGGAAGGAAAAATACAAACAAACAAACAAATGGTTGCAGCACCAGCGCCGCAGCAATATGGCGTTGTTAGTGTCGCGTCTTCAAGAGCTGAACACAACGGTGAGGGTTTAATACTGACGACATTCCTAGCTGGTGGGACATATAAACCACCTCTTGACTTCCTCAGCGGCGGTGGTAGTCGATTCGGAGCCACCCCAAGCCCCGTTTCACCTTTCTTGCCCAAGCCTAGTGGTACCTTCTCATCCAGTCCATCACCACCCGGCGTTGGCCCCATACTGATTGAAGACCCTCCAGCTGCTAAACCGCGCCGGTTCCGGGCAGAAGGTATCGATTCTTGTATCCCACCTGAGAGCACCTCTGAAGCCATCTTGGAAGAATGATGGAGTGGTAGGTCGTATTCCGATGAATAGGTATCTTCGTCCTCTTCTCGATTAGTGTCGTCTAATCTTTTGGTCCACGAGGTCGAGTTGGACCTAGGAAATGGTGCTGGTGGTGGAACAGGTGAAGACTCTGGATCGACTGGCTGAGAATGCGGAGCTCTGAGCATTTAAGGAGGATTTCACTCCCAGGGTTTTTTCTGCTGTTGCACTGGTTTCTATTTTTCAACAGCACACGAAGTCGATGTGTCAAGTCTGACTGGAAAGAAAACACAGAGCGAGCTCAGTCAAACGCGCAGAAATCTCAATGAACGAGATGGACAGCACAGCAAGGAGTTATAGCAGTTCCTCCAAGCAGGTGCAAAAACCACAAGGTCATGTTGTATAAAAATTATTTACTCACAATATAGACCTTTAGCCTAGCTTTGAGTTAAGAGTTGATAGTCGTGTCGAGTGGAACGAAGGAGGAAACTCTGGTCAATTGGAGTTAAGAGAATCGGTATTCCGGCCTGCTCAACTCACCTCCTTCAATACAAACCTGGGAATTGGTAGATCTGAACTTCCTCGTATCTGTTGATCTCACGCTAGCCTTGGGTAGAAGATTGAGATGGTTGTAGTCGGAACCTCTCTGCAGCGCTGGCGGTGAAAGCAAAAGTGAGAACGCAGGCGAATATTATACAGCTCATAACCACGATTCTCTTTTTTTCCTGATGGCATCCAAAGCTGCTACAACGAAGAAGTAAGAGATGTTGAAATACCAAAGGTCCCTTTCTGTTTTACTGATGATCTGCTGTGCTTCCTTCTCAGGCTGCGACCAGCTCGAAAGCAGGTTGAAAAGGGCGAAATCGTTCACGCAAACCAAGAGCAGACTGGTAAAGAATACAGTGAGCAAACCATCCTCTTCTTGATCTTCTTGAGCTATCTATTATCGGACATCTGATCACTGTCTTGTTGGTAGATATCTGGTCGGTTTCCTGCTGTCATTCTAGGTAATCCAACTAGAAAGGAGCTGACTTTGTTTCTTACTTTGATGGTTGATCAAAATAGGTACAACAAGGTATGTACTCATGTTTCGTTTCAAACAGTCAGTGACTGATGATCTTTGAACCGCTTCAACAGTGGGCTGGAGGAGACAGCAGAGAATTCAACGAGTATGTCACTACCTGGCCCTAGCCCTTTCCCTTTCTTCTTTAAAGATCCTCCCTGACTCTATCCTTTGTGTTAAAAGTAAAACACTGGCTCAAACGAGATGCTTTTTGGCTCGTGATGCAGGTTATACAAGAGCGGATGCCATGGGAACGAAATACTGCTGCTTGTTCTTTGCCCGAGGATGTTGTCCCTTAGGGTGAGTCACTCATCTCTTTACTTATCTTAACAGATTGTCAACGAAGGCACACGTGTCTCATACTGACTGGCATATCGGTCTTGCTGTGCTTTGACAGTGTTGAGTGTACTTACCTCCATCGACTTCCACTCCCAACTCACCAGCTACCAGACGCTTCCCTAGACTGCTTCGCCAGAGAGAAGCATGCTGATTACAGGGACGATATGGGTGGTGTTGGATCCTTCGAAAGGCAGAATCGAACGTACATCCCCGCCAACGACGAGTCTCACTTCTCGTTGAACGCCATAACTGACCTATATTCTTCCTTTCACCTTCCACCACTTGGTTTAGGCTTTACATTGGTAGGATCTCGGAGTCTGGGACAAGGGCTGATACGGAAGAAGTTATCAGGAGACATTTCGGTGAGTGGGGACCGATTGCACGAAGTAAGTCCAAGTTCAACCTAATTGTTCCTGCTTTGAGATGATACCACCCCACCCTAACTTATCATATTCCAATCATTATTTTGAAGTTAACATCCTCCACACCAGAGGTGTCGCCTTCGTGACGTACGAGACGGAGCTCAACGCGCAATTCGCCAAAGAAGCAATGTCGAACCAATCGCTCGACTCGTCCGAGATCCTCAACGTCCGATGGGCTACGGCCGACCCAAACCCAACTCAGATCAGGGCTGAGAAGTCTCGTCTGGAAGACCTCGGTAAAGATGCCATCAAAGGCAAGGTGGACCCTAAACTGGCGGAGGCGAGTGTCGTGCTCCAGGCGCTCGAAGAGGGTCGCGAAGAGGATCTTTATGATATTGGTGGTGAACAACAACAGAAGAGTACTGAAGCTTCTTCATCGTCAACTCAAGCTATCGAAGCACCATTAACGACATCGGTGGAGGATGAAGAAGGCGACGGTGGAGCTGGCGACTTCCTCTTGCCTGATGAAATGGATGACTCTGCTGACGAAGAAAATGACTCGTCAGCGTCACCACTATCTCATCAACATGAAAGCCTAATCCTACCTGCCGGCGGTATCTTAGATAGCGATACGCTTCAGGGGATGAAGTATTTCATCGATATGAAGAGGAAGAGGGAGGAGGAAGTCAGGAACTTACCTCCGGCGAAGAAGGTAGCTTCAACAACTGGAGGTGGAATCACAGGGCTGTTGGGTGGATATGGAAGCGATGAAGATGAGGACTGATGGGAGCTGGGCGCGGTTCGTGGTTGAGTACGACGATTGGGACGAGGGAAGGAAAGGTGGTGGTGCTATCGCTCTTGTAATTTTGGTGTTCATCTAAGAAGTATTTTGAGTGCCTCTGGTCAGCTGTTTTGGTCGACAGCGAGCTTTGTTTACTTCGGTGTGATTAGCCGTCCCGTAACCGCGTGGCGCCCGCCCCCAATATAACTGGAGGACGACAGTCTTCGTTCTTCTTCGTGTTCGCAACAGTCATTCAGCAAAGCATTATAAAACACCTGTTGCAAACCTCTCCTGATCCGAACTGTGTTCTCATTCTGCGTTTCAGTTGAACTCCGCTTGAATAGGTTAGTCAACCTTACCCTCCGTTACGTTGTCCTGGTTCAAGCGATGTTGAGTGCCAATCTCAGCTCCTACCTCCAGTCCCCCATTAGCCTTATCCCTACTAGATTACGGATATTCCATCTCAAGTTCTGGTTTAGTGCTCATGGCCTGTTGGTTCGTGTTCTCTCCCCAGTCTCCTTCCATTTCGGACAAAGCTCACTCAGGTATTACTGCTTCCAATTGAAGTGCAATACTCATCCCACCTATTCTCCATCCATCTCCAGTGTCCTCCTCAGACCTCTACTCCAGCAGAAACTCTGCTCCTCAGCAGAAGTGAGTACTGGTCTTTGACCCTTATCTATTTCGTGACACGCGGAAGGTAGCTGACCCCTGTCGTTTATCAATCCAGAGCAAGCCTGCTCTTAGCCCTCCCACTAGAGCTCTTGAAGGAAATAGCAGAAATTTACATCCCAACATACGATGAAGCCTTCCCTGGCACCTTGGCCCGGCTCTCGAGATCGTCGACTGGGCTGTCAGCGACATGTCGGGCGATGAGACGGTTGTGTCTGCCCATCATGCTTCAGCATGTGTACATCGGGAGGACTCGGATGTTGAGACACTCGCGCTTTAAAGAGAAGGATTTTGATCTGCAGAGGGAAGTTGTCGAGTTCTTGAAGAAAAGACCACAGTTGGCGGAACATGTTCGGTGTGTTTCATCGCAACCAATCTTGCGAAGAGCTTAAGCTAGAATCTGACACTATCCCACTATATGGTTACAGTTCGGTCACAATATCATTCTCCTCTGTCGGTCGACCATCATCTCAAGATTATTGGAACGACAACATTCAGATCGTTTCACTACTGGCGATGTTCTCAAACCTCAGAGATATCAGTGTCCACACTGGCGGAAGTACCTTAGGTCGACAAGAGCTCGCAGTCTTGAATCAGCTACCAGTACCTTCTATTATCATCAATACCTATGGAATCCGGCTCATTCGCTTGTTCGACGCTCCTGAAGCGACGACATCGGCCGTCAGGCATCGTAACCCCATCAGCAGTAATATCAAGATCGTCATCGAAAAAGCAATCCTTTCACGCGGCTTCCAGAATTACATCGCCTTTCTCTCTGAATACACTTCCTCCATCGAAATCATTGAACTCACAGTTGTTAACGAAGACAGCCTCGTATCCACCAACCTACCCAAAAACGCCTTGCTCTCAAAATTAACAGTCAGAAACCTCCAGATTGACAACACCAGCAGCTCCTCATCGACGAAAAACGAGTACGACTGGTTGTTTCCCTTCCTCGCAACACTCCACAACCCCGAAGAGACGCTGGAGAGGATAACTTTCTCAATCGATGAGAACCCGTTCGTCTTGTACGATAACGAAGGGTTCTATCCTGTGCTCATCAGGTCAGAGGGTGGTGGTGATGACCTGATGGGGAGGAATTTGAACAGGATTCAGATGTTCGAGGAGGACTTTAGGAAGTTTAAGAGGCTCGAGGTGTTCACGGAGGAAATGTATAAGTCGAAGAGGGTCAGGTGCTATCCGACAATTGGGCAAAGATAGCTGTCACTCTAGGTCCCATTTCAATCTCACGCGCATTGAAGACACATGCTAAGAGATAACAATGATTTCAGCGGACAATTCCCAGCATGAACGCGCTCAGGACGAGTATATGCACGATAAAGATCTACTTAAAAGTTGGTAATTCTCACGAGCTTGTCGCATTATCAATTAGAAGATTTTTAGAATAGGTGTCCTATCACAAACGTCTGCGTTTAAGTACAAAATGTAACACAGTAAGAGAAAATAAGTCTAGTAGAGCTAAAGACGGTCATGAGGCAACGGTGTAAAGAGTACGGAGGGTATGGAACAAAGAGCACGGCGAGGTTGGCCATATATTGTAGGGAAACTATGAACAGAACTACAAAGAAAAGAAAAGAATACTAAATAGTTTTTTCAAGCTTAAGCAACGGTGGAAATTTCCTCATTGATCTTCAACTCATCCCCTTCGAGTAAGCTCGCAACGACGTCTTCGTCACCATCATTCTTCTCACCGCCCCAAATTTCCCTGTAGTTGTACAGCTTTTTGAACTCTCCTCTAGAGTAGGACAAGAGACCAAGCACGACGACCATGGTGGATGGGGCCATGTAAATGCCAAGAACTTGGCCAGACTGAATTATGGCACTGAGATCTTTGAACTTGGCCTTCTCTTCAAATCCAGAAGCATACTGTAAGCAGAAAAGCAGATACTCAGCAGCATATTCTTTCAACTCCCAGACAGAAGGATCTCCTTACGGTGGAGAGGAACCAGACGATGATCTGAGGGACACCAAAGGTGAGGCAGACCGTTGTCAAGACGGCCGCAACAGAGTAAAGTCGAACGCTTGCTAATAAGCTGCGGCGCGTTTTAGCTGCCATGATAGCAGAAAATGATGGCTGGAGAGAACACCGCTGAGTTAGCAAAGAGCAATAGAGAATGGACAATAAAAATATCAACTCACAACAACAGCGGAACTTCCAGTGACGGCTCCTTTCAGTCCGTGGAGTTCTTCACCCACCTCCTTGACCACCAAAGTTTCATAACCAGCAGTACCCTTCTCTCTCTCATTGGACACATCAAACCGGTAGATCATAGCTATCAAGGGAGCGATCATGAAGGACGTAGTCATCACGGATTGGACAAACATGATTCCAACTGTGGTCCTTGGATCAACGTCGGTAGAGACTCCCTCCTTCTTTTCGCCAGTCAATCCATCAAAGCTCTTTCCAAAGTTCTCTAGAGCGCGATCGGCACCCGGTAGTTGAACCAAAAGAAGAACCAAACCGGCGAACCCAAAGATACCAGCCCCCATGATCATGAATCCGAAGAAGCGCCATCTTAAGCTGATTGGTTTCTTCGAATTAGGACCGGCTGGCATCAATGTGGAGAACATGGCGATTGGGAAAAAGGTGAGAATGGCTGCTGATAAGACGGAGGCTGGTTTGAAGAGCGCGAACGCCGTCGCTGCGATACCAGGGACGACAAAAAGAAGTCGAGTGAGGGCAGGAAGGTTTTTATGCTATAGAAGGGAAAGAACGAAAATTCAGCTCTACTTCCAGGGACGACATTGTTTGGATGAACAGCATCGTTACCTTCCAAACAAGAGCACCATCTTGAGTTCTAGCCACAGAGAGAGATGTGTAACCCATGTAAGAAGCAACTTGAGCACCATTAGCCCAACCCTAGAGACGATAGAACGCAGTTGTTAACGAAAGGAGCGAGAACAGCACTGCCGCAAGTTGGTACAGCAATCACGCTACGAGATCAGAGGTGTCTACACTCACGAAGCAGGCGGACATTAACATAATGAGACCACCTGTAACCCACTTAGCATCGACCCTTTTACTGATGTACTGGATAACCAGCGCGAAACCAGCCTCCAGAGCAAGGATGATACTAAGGATGACGACGAAAAGCAGGAGCTTTTGCCACCATTTCATCTTCTGCTTGTCTTCTTCAGTTGGCTTGTTAGCTTCAGCCTCGAGTTTCGAAAGGGTGGGTCCGAACGTTGATTTCGCAGCGTCGAAGGCGGCAGAGGCGGTGGTGCTACCAACGTACAAGGCAGCTGGTGCGACGACGGCCAGAGCCAGTTGCTGCTCCCAGTTGACGAAGGAGATCATTTTGATGGCTGGAGGGATTGGAACAATTAGACGCAAGACCTCAATAGTATTGAGAGGTCTTGAGAGATGGGGGTCAGAATCAACTTGCCCCTTTCCCAAAATATCAGACTGCTTGCTCCAACGCGCTGATCTTGTAGACGGCGATCCCAACATTACATTTTTTTCGTACCGTACCTTAGCACTCTACTACTTACCGTTGGAGAGCAGAAAGATCTGAGAGTAAATTCCAGCTTCAATCGCAGAATTTGAGCAACTTTGACTTTCGGAGCAACCAGCGTCAAACCCATCGTATTGTATCAACTAAAGACGACGCTATGTATACAACCACATCAGCAGGAAAGCCAAAACTTCCTCTTCCTCGTATCTACACCGCGAAGAGCAAGCAAAGGCTGCGATACAGCGGGAACTTTGACGTGCCCAAAGATCTTCAATCCTGTCTGGCCCAGAAGCTCCAAGGACGGCTCAAACTTGAGGTGGAGAAGAGCTTGGGTAAAGTCCACTCCGACTAGAGTAGTTGATTTTGTCAGTCGATGTGCCTTTATAGAGGGCAACGTACAAAGTTGTCTTCACTTACTCGTTGCAGCCTGTCCGTATCCTTCTGCACGATGATCATTAAGCTCCCCTAACCTAGCGAGCGTCGTAACCATCCAATCAATGCTGATTGAGTGGCTCAACATTGCTTGAGACAGCCTCATACGGATCGACTTGACGGCACCTGAATGGGCATCTGGTTTCTCCGCGAGCCATTTCTGAAACTTGCCAATCGACTCGAGGATGTCAGAGATGAGTGTTCGGATCGTTGGATGAACCAAAAGAAGTAAGAATGTGGGTACTGGCTCTGTGAAGTGATACCCTAGCCGTCAGAATTTAGACGCGTTTGGATAACCGCCATCAATAAAAAATGACCCACCTTCCTCAGCTGCATCGCTCGCTTCGAAATCGTTCTCTGTCCTGAGCTTTTTCCTCTTATCATGTTTCCAAGCTTGTTCGGCATTATAGATGTTGATCCAGCTGATGATATCTTCGATAAGTTCGATGGCCCAGATAGATTGACCAGCAAGTTGTGACGTCGATTCTAGAGTCAGAAGTGGAGCAGTCAGTTTCAAAATTGGAAGTTTATCAGTCATGAGAAACATTGAAAACCTCTCACCATCTCTGTAAGCGGTCTGAGATGCTGCGCCGTCTGTAAAGATCTCGTTCTCGGAGAAGGACAACAGACACGAAGCAAGCTGTAGTGTGAGTTGAGCGAGAGGCATTCGGGCATCTTGAAGCACGCTAAGTAAAAGAGCGAAATTAGGTCTTCCTGGCTACAAGGTAGCATTGGGAAAGGGCCAGGACGAGTGAACACACCTGAACAGAGCAACTTGAACTTCCATCAGACTTCCAATCCACTCACTCTCTCCTCCGCCCTCACCTCCGCCATCAATGCTATCCAGAACAGCCCAAGCTCTCTGGATCACCTCATCGACGACCTTTCCCTTTGGCGTTGAAGATGACGACCGAGACGCAAGCAGCGCTCGGATGGAGAGTATGACATCCGAGTAATCAGTATTCTTGACCTGAGACAGCGCAAGGAGTAGACCGAGATGATTCGTTGAGAGAGATTTGGTTTTTGAGGATGAAGAGTCTTCTGAGAAGTGGTTATCGGGGCTGAGATATTTCGGATGGGAGTATACCCTCAAGCCGGCTGGTCTTCTACTTCCCAAGACATAGACAGTGGAATCGTTCGGTGAGATGGCAAGTTCCATTTTGCCAGGAGCTTGAATTTTCTTGAGAGTTGTGAAACCCCACCCGAAAGCATCTTGTAGCGTGGTCCTACGAACCGAAACGAAAGGTCAGGGAAAGGGACAACGTGGGAGTAATCGAGGTACAATATACAGGTTAAGAACAGACAACGCCCCAGCATCACCTGACTCGCGATCAAAATTAAGATCGGCGACAAGTAAGAGCCCATGGTTGGACCCTGACGTGGGTGTAATGCAGTTGATGACCGAGTTTTCATACACTCTTGAACATGTTAATGAGGGGAACTAACGAAAGGAGATATTGCGGTGAAGAGATATGAGGAGACTATTCAGTTGATTTGAAATATCAAAAGGAGGAATACTTACCCATTCTTTTTCTTCCTTGTCCTCTGTGACGGTCATCGGGTTCAGAGCCTTGAACGCATCCACGAGTAGGAGGGGCTTCTTCTCGACCGTCCAAAGATGAATCGAAGAATGAGGCAGAGATGATATTGGATCTGTTATCGATGCTAACATGTGAGCCTGGATTATCCAAATCTGGAATGAACGCAGTTGGAACTGACCTGTCGGAGGATGAACAAAAGTTCCGACAACTCCAAAGTCTCCCTCACCCTCATCACTAACCATCCCTTTTACCAACCCCAGATCCACAAAATTCAGGTGTGTGAGGATGCCATCACTACCGATAACTTCACCTTGAGCGTCCGTTCCCTCATCCGAGGCAACAGGGAAGTACAGAGGCGCCAATGGTCGAGTCGTGATGCTAGCTTCGCCTTCAGAACCTATCAACAGATCCACCGTAACAGCAATGACTTCAACATACTGTTCTAGACTAGTCCCCGTGAAACCATAAGCTGAGGTCGCTGAAGAGGCCGTCGGCTGAACTGCATCGCTGCCCGCTGAGGTGCCCGCTCCAGGATTCATACTTTCAAATGAGATATCCATGCCCAGTCCAAGCCCTGCGAGCGTTGCTGCAACTTCCGAGTTCGTTGTGGTATTGAGGGGGTTGGCTGACGCTAAGAAAGTATTTGTCGCCGGTTGAGCGCCGGATTGGAGGAGGAGGTAGACCGTCGGATCGTCACCTCTCAGGCCCCAAGCTGCTTTCTTCACCCTTCTTCTGTAGCCACTGCCACCGCTTCCAATCGATGCCCTCGTACCCGTCGACTTGGATGCTGAGTCCATGCCGTACACCGCTACCGTTGGGCTTTCCACCGAGCACTTCACTTCTCTCCATCCTTGGTTCAGAAGTTGAGTCTTGTAGAATAGAGTCACTTGGTGATTGTCGCTAATGGAGAGAAAGGTCGGCGGGGAGTTTCTGGGGGAGGATAGCGGAAGGTAAGGACCTGCGTGGGAGAGCCTACTGAGCTTCGGGATGCTGCCTTCTGACGCTAAGTTTGGGAAATCGGATGTCCATTCTCTCAAAGAGGGAAAGAAGAGGAAAGAGAGGACTGAGGATGAGAAGTGGGATGAATGAGCTATGGTCCAACTCTGGGTGCTTGGTAAGGCTGTCGCTTCTGTAGTGGTAGCTGGTGATGTGTCTCGACTCATTTCCCACAAGACTACCTCTCCACCAGCTCCAGCTTTGAAAGATAATTCTCCTACTCCAGGTACAGATATCAGAGGGAAGAAGCCAACTAGATAAAATCCGCATTGTGAGAACTCGAGAACCGAGAGCGACGAGTGTGCTTGGGCTGATACAGAGGGCGGAACAGGAAGAGGTACGCCCTGTGAAGCTCCAGCTGATCCAATATGACTGACAAGCACCGTAGATGGCGCTGAGTTAGGTCCTGATATAGGGGGCATTGTTCTGGCTACATATCCTTGAGAGGAAACTGCGAGAGATCTGGAGACGCAAAAGCAATGTCAGTCAATGGAATTGTAAAACCAAAACCAGACACACACATATATATCTGGAACACAAGTAGGCTTACTTCAGATTACTGTTCCATCCCAAGAGCTCAGGGCCAATGTCATCCCATCTCAGTGTCTCGCCAGCCTCTGCCTTTCCCTTCCCTTTCTGCTTAGCCGTCAAAGGTGGGTTCTTCGACTCGTCCATGGTCTTCAAAACCTACAGGAAGTACCCACAAGCTCTACTGATAGAGATTGGCTGGCCTCCCTGAGTGACGAGAAACTTAAGGGAACGATTTAGTAGACGTTCGCGGGTGAGTTTTCGCAGCGCTGTAGCAAGCACAAAACCAAAAATGAACCAAAAGGTTTTGCGCTTATTTCACTATTTATTACCTGTACTCTAAGATGATTTCAGGATTGAGAGTTTCATCAAACAATCTGGCCTGTAACTTGCAGAAGAAACGATGCGAATTCGAAATGGGGAGTATCGTAACAAAGCGACGCCACGATACAAAGTGATGATCAAAAGCGAAGATATAAAGGTCCCAAAGAGATGAGCAATAGAAAAAGAGTTTAAGCTGGAAGAATGATTGAGAGTCAACGAGGAGAACTCTGCGCGTTAGAGATCGGAAAAGATTACCTGGAGCAGCACCCTTCTTTCCTTCTGGCTTAGCGGTCTTGGCTGGGAGGAGCTCAGCGTGGATTTGTGGGAGGACACCACCTTGGGAGATGGTGACGTGTCCGAGGAGCTGTTGAACAAAGAAAAGACAAGGTCGGCGATGCGTTGTGATGAAAGGGGAGGGAATAGAAGCCTTACCTTGTTCAGTTCCTCATCGTTTCTGATGGCGAGCTGCAAGTGTCTTGGGATAATACGGGACTTCTTGTTGTCACGGGCAGCATTACCAGCCAATTCAAGGATCTCGGCGGACAAGTACTCGAGGACGGCAGCGAGGTAGACTGAACAGGACCACGTCAGATACAGGGCAAGGTCAACCAAAAGGTTTGAAGACTGTTTGAACTTACCTGGGGCACCGGAACCAACACGCTGGGCGTAGTTACCCTTCTTCAAGAGTCTGTGGATACGACCAACTGGGAATTGAAGACCAGCCTTGGAAGATCTGGAAGAGGACTTGGCAGAGGCATCACCACCAACTTTTCCACCGGCCTTTCCACCTGACAAGCCACGAAGAAAAGAAGAAAGAAAGAAAAAGGTTTAAAAAAAAAAGCTATCAGGGAAATATCAGGCACCGCAGTGGACTAACCTGAAGCTTTTCCACCAGAAGACATTGCGATTGAGTTATAAGAGTTGGTTGAGTTGAGTTGGATAAGTCGTAATTGGGGGGTAAACAATAAGAACACAATTCAAAGGTCTTTATAGGGGCGATTAAATCTTTGTAGCGTAACAAAACTCAAGCGCGTCGAAAAACATCGACTTTGTGACGAACCAATCTTTCCCTCCCAAATATATAAAGGCAGAGCTCTCTCTCCCTCTAGTGCATACTTTCAACCACGACCTCGAACATCAACTTCACTTGTAAGCTCGCTTTTACAGATCTTGTGGACCATCACGATCACTACAACCTTTCTTAACTTTCCTGCCTCCCTTTTATCTCCTAGAATTAAATCTCATCTTCATCAACAATGGCCCCAAAAGAATCCAAGCCAGCTTCTACCGCCGCTAAGGCCCCAGCCTCCAGTGAGTGACTTGCCCCAAGCTCCTGTCAGGCTTTTGGGCTTCACTGACGCTATTTTCCCTTCTTGCAGAGGCTCCAGCTTCTAAGGCCCCAGCCAAGAAGGCCCCAGCTAAGGCTGCTAAGACCGGTATGTTTCTTCTGTTTCTCTATTTACTCCTTCCTCTGATCTGACATTTGAGGTGTTTATCGCTTCTAGCCAAAGCTCCAAAGGCCGACGGTGAGAAGAAGAAGAGAACCAAGAAGCGTACCGAGACCTACTCCTCCTACATCTACAAGGTCCTCAAGCAGGTCCACCCAGACACTGGGTAAGCCCCTCTCTTCCTTGTCCTACCTGAAAGTCTTCATCTAACACTTCTGCTCTCTTAAAAGTATCTCCACTAAGGCCATGTCCATCTTGAACTCGTTCGTCAACGATATCTTCGAGAGAATCGCCTCTGAGGCTTCCAAGCTCGCTTCTTACAACAAGAAGTCGACTATCTCCTCCCGTGAGATTCAGACCGCCGTCAGACTCATCTTGCCAGGAGAGCTTGTAAGTCGCGCTCTGTTATTATCTGACTGTCCAGGTCATTGACTTCTGATTTGTTTTACAGTCCAAGCACGCTATCTCTGAAGGAACAAAATCCGTCACCAAGTTCTCTTCCTCCAAGTAAACTTGCTTCGTTGGAGGTGCTTGCCTGTCTTTCTGGTCTGTCGCCTATTCTTCGGGAGGCGACACCTCTTCGAATATTTCGTCTTTGATTTATCTTTTGCTGTTACTATTTGGATGGTATCGGTCTTTTACATGACATACAATTTGCAAGAGTTGAAAAGAAGGAAGAAGATTCACAGTCGAGTCGCAGGTAGGGTGTCGAGGAGATATGCCATCACAAGGAGAGCAACACCCTTCGAAGGACAGTCAGCGCACCTGCAACTGTCACGCTATAAGTCTAGCGACGCGAGAATATTCCTCGAACTGCAGAACCACGTTAGTATGCTTGACAAACTTGTTCAGCTTAAGTCGACGCTGTAGAATCACCAGTGACACTGAAAGATCAAGAATGGAGATGTTGCTTAGTTGATGTACCAGTATCAGATCCAGGGACGCGGACTTGATGAGATCTGAGAACAGCAGATATTTTTTGTTATATATGTGCTCTGCAGCACATTGTTAACCAAAAGCATTGATGTTGAATGTTGTGATCAAACTTTGCACCATCACTCAACTGCATCACTGCAAGCAAAACTGATCATAGATCAAAACAACAAGGTAAAGAAGAAAGTAAAATGCGAAAAAATAAGCTACAGCTCATCAGAAAACACAGGCCCTCATCTACCCCTACAGAGGGAGATCCTATGCACGTTCACCGCGAAGACGTCTGGCCAGCTGCAAGTCCTTTGGCTGGATGGTAACTCTGTGAGAATCGAAGAGCAGAACGGTCAGCAAGATTCAGCAAAACATCGAAGTAGGTTTGAAGACGTACCTCTTGGCGTGAATAGCAGCCAAGTTGGTATCCTCGAAGAGGGACACCAGGTAGGCCTCTGAAGCCTCCTGGAGTGCCATGACAGCAGAAGACTGGAATCGGAGATCTGAAAGAAGATCAATCAGAAACTGACTCTAAGATAAAATGCAGGAGGAAACAGGAGTTGAACTCACCAGTCTTGAAGTCCTGGGCGATCTCACGAACGAGTCTTTGGAATGGAAGCTTTCTGATAAGAAGCTCAGTAGATTTTTGGTAACGTCTGATTTCTCTCTATATTACAGTAGCCTAAGTCAGCATCGGAACCGAAAGGTCAGGTGAACAAGGGGGAACTCACGAGAGCGACTGTTCCTGGTCTGTATCTGTGTGGCTTCTTCACACCTCCAGCAGCTGGGGCAGACTTTCTAGCAGCCTTGGTAGCGAGCTGCTTTCTTGGAGCCTTTCCTCCGGTGGATTTTCTAGCGGTTTGCTTGGTTCTGGCCATTGTAATGAGACTAAGAAGGTACGGAGGAGGTTAGTGGCCAATTGCACGAATGGGGTGAACCGGATTAGAATAAACACGCACTGAAAAGACGATGATTGTTGGGGTGAGGGAATGAACCTGAATCCTTCTGTATTTATGTGAAACGAATAAAAAATGAGACGCACGAAAGTTTGGAAATGGGTCGAAAAGAGTCGCGTATCTAACCGCGAAACAGCGCCTCGAAAAACAGCAAGAAACGAACGCAGCAAAGTTTAAACCAGCCATATATAAAGCCAAGGTGCACCTTG
>MVAQ01000052.1:0-109333 GCA_014825775.1 Krasilnikovozyma curviuscula
AAAAAAAAAAAAAAAAAAAAAAAAACACAACCGACTTACAGATCGATCCTCGTCGGTGCTCAAGCCGCCCCAAGCCTTCCTGACCTGAGACCCAACTCGAACTTCGAAGCCATCAGGTAGTTTGAAAGTTTTCATGACAGCTTCTTCCTGCAGCTTCTTCTTTCTTTCCTCTTCAGCTAGCCAGTCACCCTCATTTTTGGCTTTACGTTCTTCGCCCTTCCTCGCCAATTCCTGAGCTTCAGCTTCCTTCCTCTCCCTCTCCCTCTTTTTATCATCCAATCTCTGCTGGTTCTTTTTCGCCCATTCTTCTCCACCAGCAACGTACGTGGGCTCCTGCCGAGGCTGACTTTTCGCGGCATCCTCACGAGAGTTCATATCGCGATCGCGGTCGACAGGAGACTGGTTGATGGGCGATTGCTGGGATGGGGAAGCGAATGGGTTAGGTCGCTGTTGGTGCATTTTTGGTCCCGTTGGGGGAGCAAGTTTGATTGCGATAGATGAACGGTTTGAAGGACCAGTAGGGATCGAGGGACCGTCTGGTGGAAGTTGCTGTTCTTCTGATCGCGAATCGCCAGGACGGTGGTCCTGATAGCCACCATAGGAGCCGCGGTTCGTAGCGCCTCCCCATCCCCCTCCTCTTGACGATCCAGCATCAGACCCACCGCGTCCTCTTCCACCGCCGTGGTAGCCATCACCTCTGTGCCCAGGACCGCGAGGCTCATCTTCGAGTGCTCGGTGGTCAGTGGAACGTTTGTCCCATCCACCTCGAGGTTCTTTGGGAGGCGAGCGTTCACCACCTCGAGAGTTGCGACGAGGAGAGTGTCGGTCGTCCCTGCCGGAGGATTGCTGGTGATGACGAGAGTCAGACTCTCTCTCCCTTGTCTCGACCGCAAGATCAACTGGAGATTGGCTGACTAGTGGGCGAGCAGGTTCAGCCTCAGGCTTGGCTGCTATTGGTCTGTTGATTTTGAACTTTGAAGACAACGCAGGAGGCGGGGATGGTTCACGTCTGGAAGAGCCTCTGTTTTCACTGCGACTTTCAGGAGAGCGACTTCGTGGTCTGACGTGGTCTCTGTAGCTGTCTCTTCGTCTGTCTTCGTGGTGGCTCGACTGTGAGTGAGTTTGAGAAGAAACTGAATGGCGACGTCTTCGACTATCCTCTTCGGTATGTTCGGCTGCTGCTGATGGTAGTGGTGGTAGGCCATCATTTCGATCATTGTGTCGTCTAGATGATGGAGGGGGAGGTGATCTGGATCGACTACGAGAATCGCGGTGGTGTCTTTTTCGAGGTGAGCTGCCAGGTTTAGAGTGAGCTGCAGCAAAAGTTGCCAAGCACTCCCTCAGCAAAGAAGAGACAAAGAGATGAGTCAAAATACTTACAGGTACTCATTGGTACAGCAGTTGAGAGGTCATCTTCTCTTTCAGACCTTCGTCGAGCGTACTCCCTGTCATCCTCCTCATGCCTGCTCGACCTACTGTCCCTCTCGTATCGATCTCTGTGGCTGTCTCTCTCCCAGTCTCTCTCGCTATCTCTGTACCTGTCCCTTCCCGAATGGCTGTCTCGGTGAGGGTGAGAGTGCGAGTGTCTGTCCCTATCTCGCCGGTCGTCATACTCTTGCTCGTACCCTCCCCTGCTGCCTCTTCCTCCTCCGCTGGATCTTCGAAAGTCTCCACGACGGTCACGCTCATCATGGTCGTCGTAGTACCCTCTGCTGGAACTTCCTCTGCCTGGACTTCTTGAACGGCGGGAGCTGTGATAATATGGATCGTCTCGACGACGGTCTCCTCGAGGTGAAGGATCCCTGGGACGACCACTATGGTGACTGGATGACATCTTGGAGCCTGGAGATGACTCAAAAGTTTTCCCTTCCAATTGGACAGGACTTGGATGTAGCTGCAAATTTCGAGGTGGGAGCTGGATTCTGTTCAAAAAAGTCAGGTCGTTGTCTGCTACTCCTGACCATAAAGATCCCAATTATTTCGACCTACTCTAAAAGTTGAGACGTTTCATTACTATGCTCAGTTTACTAAGGAAGAATCGAACTCTGATCAAGTATGCAGCTTGTGAGCCGAAATTCTTCTGTCTCACCAGGTTTGTGCGACGACTGGCTCCAAGGTCGGCATATCCAGCTGTCCTGTATGCGAATATACATTATTGTCTTCTTTAATTCATTTTCATATAGAAAGAGAGAGAATGGAAAGGTCTAGCTGTCACATCCAACGGAATCCTACCTCACTGAAACTTCAACTCAAGAGATATCCAACTTCCTCATCACTCTTCCCAACCTCATCACAACCGTCTACCATCTTCTCACAATCCACATTAATATACAATCTCCCGATCGAGCTAGTCCTCCATTTCTGATTTGCGGTGAGAGTCCCGCAGAGCAGTAATGGACAGGCAGTGCTGCCTTCTTCTTCGTGAATCGTATTAGATATAGAGCGGTTTACCTTCTATCTCTAAACCGGTCTATCTCTAGTTCTCCATATGGCATCGGTTCTCCCTTTTGTTTTTGAACCTTGAAACACCTACTGGCTAGTGGCGCAGGTAACGCGAACTCAAAATGAGGCTAAACATTTCGTGCCTACCATTCACAAGCTACCATCGTTCTGTTTATCTATGCTTCCGACCACTACCTCTACTTCAAACATGATCTCTATCGCTCTCACAGCAGATCTTACTCCTTCGACTGGGATTGGTCTTGGTATTCGTCTTCCCGTGGGTGAAATCAATTCAAACAAAATCACAAGGAAAAGCTGGCTTGTCTCATCACTGCTGCCTACCAACCGGCCCAACATTACCTCTCAGAGTTCACCTGCGATGTACTCGGCTTCTTCTTCAGCCCAATCTCACTTTCCTCGACGGAGTTATCACTCGAAACAAGCTACCGGTGGAGAGAGAAATGTGAAAGAAAGACGGGAGGACTGTTACTATGAGCCGTCGAACGGCACAAGCGTCACTGCGAAATCTCATATTCGACTGGGTAACAGTGCGTCTGGCTATTTGAAATCTCGAACAGAAACGCCTACTGACGCGGTCTTAATGTCGTACCTTTCCAGGTCAATTATCCAGTAGGCTACCAGAACACCTTCGTCCACCGCACTTCCAGCAGCTGAAAATCCCTGAAACATTCTCCCTTGATCATACCTTCTCTGGCCAGCTCATGAGCAGTGTTTACATGGAGCGCGACACGGAGTGGAGGGAGTGGAAGATTGGTGATGTGATGGTACCATGTGTGGCAGAGGAGGGGAACAGTCAGATCTACTGCGACTCGCCGTTCTTGACGCTAAAGGAAGGGTATTATGAGACTGTATACTTGGAAGTCCCATTGGTTTGATGCAGTGATAAGAGGAAAATTAGCGCGGATGCAAGTGACTAACAAAGCGTCTCTCAGCTCAAGAAAATGATTTCCATTGCTACAGTCCAGTATAATAATAAAACAGCGAGCTACTGTCAAAACGTAATTTTGATCTTCTTCCCACCACCTCCAGGTGCAGAGCCGTTGTCCTTTCTCTTCGCTCTGTTGCCACCTAGTGTATCATCTCTGAGTTTGATCCAGAACCTCAACAGCGCCTTTGACAGGTTTCCTACCTCACTATCAGGACCATTGAAGAGGCAGGCATTGTGTACGATCAAATCCATGTCTTGATCGAAGCTTTCCAAGTTGTAGCTTGGATCCGCATTAATGGAGCGTTTGATGGAAGCGAGCGAGCGAGGTTGTTTGATGATTTCGAGGTATTGAGGGATTCCCATTTGAACTGGGTCAACCTAAAATGAGGACAGGAACGTTTAGCTTCAACTGCGACGAGCAGAGATGTGAAGCAACCACTCACATCTTCACGGAACCATAAACTGCCATCCCACTTAATTAGCTTATTTACCGCCGTAATGAGCTCCTTCTTCTCCTCAGGGCGTAGATCTTTTGATATCGCACTGGGCCATTCCTGTGTCCTGAACACAGTCTCCAACTCGTCTGCCCATTGGTAAACCGTTGTGGTAGCAGGGTTGAACAATCGACAACTACAAAGAGACAACTCAGTTCAGGATTATATCTCAAGTGACGGAGTTATAAGCAAAGAACTTACTTAGAAAACATCAAGAGCATATCCCGCGCAAAGTCTCCCCAGGTGTTGTAGTAGTTCGCATCCACTCGTTCACCCATCGTACGCAGGTCCATTGGATTTTCAATCTCGTCAAAGTATGTGGGACATCCATCTCGTATGGGATCCACAGGTTGAGCGAACTAGAAGACGCACCTCACATCAGTTTTAACTGTAACGGCCCACGCAAGGTAGAGATCTGGACTAAACTTACCAACGCTCCATATGGATGCTGCAGGAGATTTTTTATGACTACTTTTGCTCTCTTTGGTATGATGGGATCTGTGTTTGCACGAATAGACTGTTTGTGATGGCTTGACTTATGAGTGACAGCAGCTGGAGGTGGCATCTCTGGAACTGGAGATGGAGACGTCGAGATGTTGGTATTCATCGTGCCACTCGAAAGCTTGATTTTGAATTTTGGTCTCGGTGGTACTGCTGGGAGGGGAGTAGGTATTGAGGCTGTGAACTGCTGCTGCTGTGATTGTACCTGTGAGCCCTGGTCGGAACTGGGAGCTGCTGAGGAAGTTTGTACTGGAGTCTGAGCAGATGGTTGAGAAGGAGCAAGGAGAGCTTCAAGCTCAAGATCCACTTCTTTCTTTGCTGCTGCTTTTGAAGTGGAGGGACCACTGGAGCCAGCGAGATCTTTGGTGAGCAGCTCATCTTCAAGAAGAAGTAAATCGTCCTCCGCCGATGAGGCTTTCGAAGACGACTTCGAGGTAACCTTCTCCATTGCAGGTGCTGGTTGAGGAGAATTTTGATGTGAAGACTGCGATTGCGGTTGAGGTTGTGGTGGGGGAGTGGGAGAGGCAGATAGGGTTACGGCAGTGCTAGTAAATTTCAGAGTAGGCATCTTGAACTTTATCTTCTCTGTAGGCGTAGGTGCGGCAGGTTGAGGAGGTTGAGAAGGTGGGAGCGGAATGTGAGAGGGTGGTCCATTATGATCAACTACAGCTGCAGAAGCTGGGCTATCTGATCCGGTAGTGAAGCTGAGTTTGGTTTTCAGTTTGATGATAGGCCGTGGAGCAGGTGGTTGATTTTGGCCGGAAGAGACATGGAAGGGAAGAGGCGGTGGAGGCATCGCCAAAGTGTCTACGTCAACGACTTCGGATGGTTTTGAAGAGCCATTTGTTCTATCGAGAGTATCTATGAAAGAGACAACAAGTATCAGTATCAGTTTCTATGACGTTAGGGAGGACTCATTTAGGCTTACTGTTGACAGAGTTCCATTCTAGTGTAGAAAAACAAACAGTATTAACAAGAGGAGTGAATGAGCAGGTACGAGGAAAAGATAGACTTACGCTTGTTGAGGTAAGCCTCAAGCTTCTCCACCATTTTAACGATTGGGCTTTGAGCTGCATTGTACAGACGGGCGTTCGAGAAGATGAGTCGCACATCAGCCTCAAAATCGAACCTAGTGGCATACTGCCCATCCTCCAGTTTTGCTTTGACCGTAGAAAGATCCATAGGTTCCTTCACCACAGTCAAATAGCTATGATCCGACTTTACGTCAGCAATTTTGCATCGACAAGAAGCTGTTAATGGGACTTACTCTGGGGCGCCGTCTCTAAGCGGATCGACAGGAGCACGGAAATACAGAGCGCTTGGGTTGTGTTCCTGAAGAAGGGGAGCGAGAAAACGTTAGAACATCAAAAATTCCAGCCTGAAGAAATGTCACCAGAATTACCAGTTTCCTAAGAATGCTCCTGCAAACTATCAGATCTTGAGCAGACATTCCTGCTGACTGGGCTTTGACTTTGATGACTAGCGCATCTTTCGTCTTTTTCTTTTTCTTGTGCTGCTGTGGAGGAGGAGGTGGTGGTGGTAAACGTGGAAGCGTGATTTTGAGCGCTGTTGGTCGAGGAATTCCTTCACCAAAGGCAGTAGCGCCGTCTTGCAGAACTTTCAGAAGAGGTATATCAGCGAAGATGACATCCCCAGGAGCATCGCAAAAAGACTGACCAGGAAAATCGAACTTGGGCTCAGTGGCAGCTGACGTGAAGAGCTTGATCTTCGGTGTGGCAAGTTCAGGCGCAGTTTCTACCGCAGGGGTAGGTGGAAGAGTGATAACCAGCTTTGGTGCTACCTCTTCTGCAGGCTTGACAAGCATATCTGCAAGTTGGATCATTGCCCATCGAACCTCAAGATCAACATCTGCTTGTCTGAAAGGGTAGGACAAGGTCAGCGACGAGAAGTGGTATACAGAGATGATATCAACCAACTTACCCAAGTACTTTCATGATACCATCTCGCATTGAAGCAGAGCGTCCAATCTCCTTTTTGAGAGCTTTGAGCATGACTTCAACTTCATTTAGAGGCGCTTGAGGTTGCACCACAACAGTACTCCCATCGCCTTCGATCACTTGAGAGACTGGAGCGACAATCGACCCTCTAATTTGACCGATCGACAGTGCAATGATCAAAGATTCACAGATACCTCGAGCGAGATGTCGACGTATTGCTAGAGACTCGTCATTAGCAACTACACTGAAAATGTAGTTGGTGATTTCCTTGTTGGAACCTGGAGCAGTTGATAGGAGTAAGCAGTCAAAAGCAGCCATTCGTACAGGGATATAGTTCCCTTCACGGGTATACGAGAGGAAAAACCGGACATCGTTTGGGATGAGGTTAACCAAGGTTGTGTGAAGATGCCAGTCCAATCCAGCCAGAGTAATGACGTTGTGGTAAGATGGAACCAGTTTGTCCATCGCCATGTACCGATCAACTTCTTCCAGAGATACTTGAAGGATCTCAGCATTTGTTGCTTTGTCTGTAGAAGAGATATCGCTAAGCCCTTCTCTCAGACTGGCTGCTACCAAGTTGAAACCGAGGCATGAGATGATCGTCGCAATGTAGGCACCATCGGAGTACTGTAGAGATAAAGAGTTTAAAGGTTGATTTGTTATCCGGTAATTGATGATGAATGCTTACCGCGTTTAAGGAGTTATCGTTGTACTGGAGAAGATCCACAAGCAGTCTTCGAACCACAGGCCAACTGGCGTTCGAGTTCTGATTATCAATGCAATGAGAAATTGCAGTAATTACAGCCTAATGTATAGAATGAGTTGTTATCAAGCTGGCCTTCAAACGGACCCATCACCACTCACCTTCTGCACAAAGTACTCAGCAAAGTTGCTAAAATCATTTGGCTTGGGGATGAACTTGAACTCGAATGGATTTGCCGTATCAACATCCGGTGGAAAACACCATCTTGACTGGTAGATTTTGAGCAAGTGGAAGAACCCGAGGTAGTCGTGGTGATTGCCGATTCCTGCAAAACACAGGGAATTCGCTGCCTCCATTCGTATTCGGAAGTAGTAGTTGGTAACTAGAACTGTCTTTGTAAGCGCAGTGATCGCGACAGGAGTTGGTGGCCGCGGGTTGTTTCGCCTGAGCATTTGAATAGCCTGGGGGTAACAGAAATGTGAGTAAAAGTCCAATAAGAAGCAAATGGAGAACGTACGTCATATTGCGCAACGACATCTCGATCTCTTGACAACTGATTCGCCCAGAAGAAGTCCTGCTGGTCGAAAAACAGACTACCGATCCATTCGAAATCGGCGTCGACTCGAATCCATTCGTAAGGCGCCCCCATCATCAAGACCTCATCCTCTTCACTCCAATCGGCAACCTTCCAATTCGCTCGTTCCTCTTCAGCTTCCCAAAGGTCCAAATCGAATCCAAGATCCAGCATGCCCATCGCCTCAGCTGCATCAGCATCACCAGCTGCCGCGTCCTTCGCAGCTGCCTTTCGAGCGGCGTATCGTTTCGTGTTTCTTCTCACTCGCTTGTACTTTGTGTTGAACGGGACATCGTAGGTTTTGAAACCTTCCCGGATATCCAGTACATGCTCATAAGGCGTGCCATCAGCTTCGTGAATTCGGATTGTCATTTGACCCTTGACGAAGACGAAATTTAGAAAGATCAATAGTCGGGTGCAATGAAAATAAACTCACCTGGAACATCTTCGCCGGCTTCTTCATAGCCATCTGCAACGGATCTTCTTTACTTTGATCATACGCTGGTGTTTCTTGTCTGACTGTCATCTCAATCAACATCTTCTTCTTGTTGAACACCGCAGTGATGGTGAACCTCGGCACTCCAGAACCATAAATCCACTCTTCCGCAAACGTTCTCATATCCACACCCGATACTTTTCTACAGATTCTCAGGAAATTTCCCGTCGACAGCGCATTGTTGGATAGGTCGGACGTAATTGCTGACAAGAAGATCTTTGGGATGACTCTTGACAGACCGAGAGAGGTACCAGTCTTGCCCAATCGGATATCCAGCATTTGGAGTACCAATGGAGATTTCAAGTTGATGAAAGGTAGTATTGAAGCGTCAGGAGGTTCAAGAGCTCCTGGAGTACAGATTGGGTACTGATTGCCCTGGTCAAAACCGACACATCGTTCAACATCAATCTTAAGCCTGTAACGATATTCGTTATTGCCAAGGAGTTTTTTGAGGAAGATAGAGGTGATGTAAAGTGAGATTCCATTGATAAGCCAGGTGTCGCTCCAAGTCTTCGGAATCATATTGATGCCACTCCACTGAGATGCAAGCGAATGTGCGATAACATGCCTGGTCTCATAGCCCTGATCAATGACCTCTTGTGGATAGATTAAATCCACATCCAAAAAGGCTAGCGTTGCAAAGTTTGAAGCGGTTTCGATCGGACTGGGCACGAAGACGAGGTTGAAGGTTGTGAATGGATAACTTCCATATTCAGCTGTGTAAAACTCCATCGCTTTTCTCACGAATGATGTCGAATTGAGAATTGTCGATTCTTCTCCGTGTTCCGGTAAGTAGAAGGCTTGAATGGGGGTTTTGTCACCTCCCTCACCTGATGACGTTGGAAGAGACAGCATCTTGAACGGACCGACGGCGAACGCTATATGCTGGACAGAGGTTGGTATTGACTGGACATATCTGAAGATAGATTTCTTGGGGTTGTGTGGGTGACAGACCTGGACCAAAAGAAAAAATGAAAGTGAGAGGCATTCGCTGAGCGTGATAATAACCTAAACGACTCACATGCTCCACTAGTTCCCCACTAGCCACGACAATCACAGATTCCCCTTCAGATTCATCACTCTGAGATGACGGATCAACCTGTTTCTCCTTCTCTTTACCCTTTTCACTAGGCTCCCGTACCGAGTCATCCCCTACAGTCGTTTGAGCGTCGTCCTCCTCGATCCACAGTTCTCTCCTCACAACAAAATCCAGCTCCCATGTACACCTCTCCCACAAAGAGTCTACACAGGGTACCCATCCTCTAGCTGCATCTGGTCCGTTCGGTGACGCGTAAATTAGTGGTGAGGTTAGCGAAGTGGGCGTGAAAGGCAGGGACGAGGCGATGAGACCAGGCGATGGGGAAGTTATTGTGTAATTGATGAGAATGCTGATAGGTAAGAATGAGGTGATTATGGATTGTGATATAGGAGGAGGAGGTGCGACGGAGACAGTACCAGGCGAACTGGGAGGGGCAGGAGCTGGAGTGGGCGGTTGAGGAAGAGGCTTGGTTTAGACAAGCAGGTCGAGTTTAGTATCATGTCTGCTTCTTTGTATAAGACTATGGCGCTAAGCAAGACTCACCACTGCACTCTCTACCCATCCTTCAGGAACGGAAATGGCGACCTCTCCTTCGAGCCCCTCAGATATGGCACTGAACGCCCTTCTCTTCGCCTCTGGGTAAGCATGAACATCATCCGGATTCAGCATGGGCAGCCTTGATGAAAACGGGTCGTTCATGCTGTAGGTAGTCGTAGTGTTTGGGTGGTTGGCAGAGGAAACAGAAACTGAGGTGATGGCTGCAAAATGAAAAATAGCCAACCCAGTCGTTAGACGGGGTGTCGAGCTTCAACAAGGTCATCGAGGTCAGGATTCTGTACGTACTACCATGCCTGAAGTGAAGATAGACCGTCTTGAGGTATTCGCTCGACGGAACGATCGTCAACTCAGTGTAGCCCTGAGCGAGTTTGACCAACAGTGGAAAGTGTCAGTGTCAGCCCTTAAACCACATATCAACACCTCTAAAGCCAATGTATACTCACCGAGAGGACTCCATCCCTAAGACTCACATCAAGGGCAACCCTCTGATGCGAGACATTGAACCCACGGTAGACCGTCTCAGTCATATCCACCTGAAAATGTCTCCCCTACCCTGTCCTTTTGACCAGTGAGACTTTGCCAGATCAGGTCCTCTTTCCTTTTTCTTGAAAACCCTGGGCTGGTCGCTGGTGACGGAAGGGTGCCTTATTTAGCGGCACAAGGGCTTCGACGATGGTTTCCAACTCGTCTGAAGACCCTGTGCCTCTGAGAAAGCCTCTCAGAATGAAGTGGCGTTCTCGCCAGTCCATTACGACATCATAATGGACCAAGCCCAGTAGCTGGGAAAACAAGTAAGCAGATCTTTTAGATATACAGGTGTCTTCCAAAACAAAGAAAAACGGCGATTCTGCTGCCAAGGCGTAATGGCACTAATGTAATAACGCGCGCACTTGCAACGACCCTCGCAAACCTTGGAAAGGGGACCTTCATCTAATAGTAAGCAGTGATCTTCCAAGCTGAAATAAAAAAAAACTTGAATTTACAGATTAAGCAAGTCCAAGATAAACGGAATGTGTAACGCGTCAGAGTTACCAACCCTACTCCATGTGAATGATAAAGTCAAATCAGAAGTTATTCGCAGACACCTTGCAATGAAAACCTAGGAAGACGATTAAAACAGACCAAAAGCAACGTAAAAGACAACAAATACCGTCGAACAACCTAGAGGTGAAGATAGACAAGACCGTAAAACATCGAAATGAGCACTTGTGTATGAAGACCACGTTACAAACACTACTCCTAAGTGTATCTCGGTAAATCAATATGACTGCATCTCACACCATCATCCTCGTCATCGTCGTCGTCATCCATCGGAGGGGCACTAGGTTCCTCCTCCCCTTCATTAATCCTACCAAACACTGGAGGCACGCTCGGCCCTCGCTCGACATCCTCCTCTCTCTGCACCGACTCCGGATGATACGGGTCGTGCAGAGATTTTTCACCCCAGATCCTTGGCGGAGCTGGAAGTGTGGACGGCTGTGGTGGATGTGCTGAATAGGAAGGTTGGGGGTGATCATCTTCCCATATCGGAGGAGCACTCGCTTCAGCCTCCTCATCGCCATCTTCCGCATCGAGACCTTCTCGCACAGATGATCTACCCGTCGCTCTCCGGCTTGAGCTAGGCGGTGGACGAGAAACCTGACTGGCCAGACATTCGAGACTCTGCTTGTCATCTATCGCAATGTGGCCACTCGTAATTGGTGCATGGGTGCTGGAGCTTGAGCCAGCTGACGGAGTGAACATAGAGGCACCCCCGAGTAGGTTGAAGGGGACTTTCTCACTCGGACTGAGCGGCATGCGTTCATCCTGCTGCAGCTGCTGCTGCTGAGGTGCTGAGGATGATGAAGCGGACTGTTGCGACTCGTAAGGGGGTGGGACAAATTGCTCTGCTGATGCTGGTGGAGCAACGATGTTAATTTGAGGGGGTGGCGAGTGTCGTTGAGGAGGAATGATAGAGGCTGAAGTAGGTGTCGATGTGGTCGTTGCGGATGCTGAAGCAGAGGAGGAGGATTCCTCAACTCTACTCGTGTCTTCCGGGATAGTTGGTATAGATGGTGAAGGAGCACTGCTAGTGGTTCTCTCTAATGATATCCTGACTGGTGGTTCAGCTGGCATCGTCGCTTCCCTGTCGTTTTCGCTACTCGTCCTCGTCGCCGCTGCCTCTTTCTTCGCACCCTTCAACTTCAACGCCAATTTCCCTCTCTTCCTCAACGAGCTTAGACCCGCACTGAGGCCCTTTTTGGTGCTATATGAGGTGACCATAATTGACATTCCCTTCTTGACTCGCGCGACCGTGTCATCGGACATGTTAGACGATGCAATGGACGCCGGACGACCTTCGTGTTGCAAGGCCATGGCCTTCTTAAGTTTACGCTGTCGAGCTCGTTCTGCTCGTGCCTCCATCCGCCGTCGTCGTGCTCGGCGGACAACAAAGCTGCGGAAGCAACGTTGCCATAAATAGCATACCAGGGTTTGAGCATTTTTAGGTCCGTTGTAGACGATCGATAATTGAATGAAAAAAGTTGAGCAAAGACGAGCGTCAGTCACCAACAATAAAAAAGGAAGCAAAGCGAGAGTGTGACTCACGTAACGATGGTAGAAAAGACTATGAAGAAGAGGGCGACCGTGCAAGCAATAATGATCGGAGAGTTGAATGTCGGAGGTTCTTTATCACCCCATCCAGGAGGGAGAGAAGTGACAGTAGCTGAAGAACTGGATTGTGATGTCGTTGTCGTAGCAATGATGGGTGAGGAAGTTGTCGTTGTCGGTGCCGCCGTAGTTTCAGCGACGGATGTAATGAGCTGTTTAAAAGGATCGCTCAGTCAGCTTCAATTCGCTGGCCAACGTACTTCTACCTATCAATAGATCAATTCTGTGCTCCAATGTGTACTCACAGCCCGCACACCGTATAGTTCCCACTCCGCCTCTTCCCAATCACCATCAGAGTTGAGGGTGTACCTGTCGGGTAAGCGTTTCGATTTCGGAGGGTCGAGCACTTTGAGGACTTCTCTTTTCTTGACAGAAGCTCGATGAACGACTGAACCTGCTGGTGTTGCTGTTGCTTTGGCAACCGTTGTTGTTTTGACAGCGTAGGCTTGGGTGACGCTGGAGAGAGGATTTGAAGCGACTGCTGCTGGAGCAGCCATCACCTGCGTCGTCGAAGAAGCGAGAGAAGCCAGTACACAGAGTAGCACGAAGTTGTGCTTCGTATGCTGAACCGTGAAGAGGTTGGAGAGGGAGAAGTTGGCTGTTGTCCTTGCTGACTGTCCGGAAGGCGGCGGCGGTGTAGTAAATGCGCACGGCGAGGTGCTGGAAGACGCTGTTGGTGCTGGATCAGAGGCCTAAGATGAACGAAATCCGGTCAGTTCAGCCATTCCCGTTACAGAAACAAATTTAAGATGGAGCAATGCCCAAAGAGGGGGTGTAAGCTCCGTCGTTCCGTTTTGGATTCCCCTCGCGAGGAGAAACCACTACGACCTTCGCATGAGGGTTAATACACCATTTGCAAGACTGAACTTGAGGCTATCTCATCCACTTAAACGTGGCCTACCACCTCAGCGCTTTCCATCCAAACAGGTCCTCCAATCCATTCAAAAACACCGCCGAAAAAAAACGAGAGGCTGAAAAACGGGAGAGCGAAGGACGCACCTGGTACCACACCGCCTGGTTGTCTGTCGTCGTAGACCGCTGCTTCTTCTTCCTCCGTTTGCCTGACGTGCCTTCGATAGGCCTAGTCATGGTGAAGGGGGAGAACCCACCACGTTGGGTGTGACCAACTAAGAGAACCAGAAATAGAGGACGGCTGATGTGCCAAAGCGAATGAGAAAATAGCTGGAACCCTCGGTGGTGGTTGCACAGTCCCCAATCGAACCTTGGAATTTCCCAGGTGATGAAGGAACGGGACAGAAGAAAGACGCTGGTATGGCGCCCTGGAGGATGGTTGTCAGGGTATATGGGATTGTCGGGGGGGTGAAGGTCAGCGGGAGAGCTGGGAACTGGGCACCACGCTGGTTTGCGTCCCTACCCCTTCTATTTTTATTACTGCGCGGAGCTAACGTTGACGATCTCAAGTAAACAAACAGCGCTGAGAATGTATATGACGACAAGTTTGCTTAATAGACAGAGGTGCTATTATTCGCTTCGAGGAAAAGGAGTGCACCACACAATAGAAATTCTGATGGACCGGGGCTTTTGGCGAGGGGGCTATTTGCGCCACCCATTCTGCGTAGACCATTAATTTCTCGGCGTTGCAAGCAGCGTGGGAGGATTCCTTGAAAGAGTCTGAGGAGGAAGGGTGAAGTAGCTGGAGACATACTCGGGCGTAGTGCTGCTCTGTCACCTCTTTATTCCGACATTAGATGACTGTCGTCAGCAGCCTCATCACATCTTGCTCCATTACTCTCCCTCCTCAGACTCTGGACGAGAAACAAAATTAAACCATAAAGCTGCAGAAACATATGGAAGAGAGCCAGTTCAGTAACTTGTTTTCAGGCGATCGAGAGATGGAAAAGCGTACTGGTACTGGCTAAATCAACCTGGCAATTCCAGGATTCTCCACCATACAAACCTCCAAAGGTTTTCGAAACTCTGGCCAGTATGATCTCATCACTTTCGTGACCACTGAGAAAGATGGTGTCCCACCCATTCTAATAATTCCGCCTTCCTTTCCGCACGCTTCTCTAAATTGGAAGAGCCGACGATCTAAGAAAATTGAGGTTCAGACTAAGTTCAGGATCCATCAGATTCAACAGTCTTTGACAAGACCTCGCTCCCACATTTTGGTACAAGAATTCCCAAGGCACTTGCCAGGAAGGTGAGAGTTTCTTGGCCTTCTCATAGGGCTCACAGCCTGTATTTACGGTGGAAATTAATGAAAGTTAGGGGAATATCTGAGAAAGGTACTGTTTCTGATTTGTCTCGAATCTAGATTGGTTCCCACGGCTGAGTCAACTTTCTACGGTGACCGTGTTCAGTACCATACCGATACGTTAAAGCCTAAGGCTATAATGTAGATGGTCAAAAGAACTGATCCAACTCAAAAACAAATTGAATAGTGAATTTAGACACAGATCGTGGGACTAGCGCTTGAATGCAGAAGATGATCCTCAAGACAAACTGGTGCAAAATTGGCGGGTAGAAGAAGTTAGCCCTCGGTTATCAAATCAACATAGCGTCCAAAGAAAGGAAGCAAATCAGAATCTCACCTGATAGTGATGTCATTAGACCAGTTGCGAAAGGTCCTCTGCCAGTCCTACTTCGCAAGAATCCATCGTCACACTACCATCGGTCCACACCCTCTTCAGACCTTGACCTCTTCATTTCAGCGTCATCAGGATAAATTTCTGAGGTAATAGACCTTCACTCATAACGACCTGTTTACGGTGCCAAGAATTAGAAGGGGGTTGAATTGTAACGTCTAGGCCATCAGATGAAGAATCAGTCCAGTTGGCTTCATTCCAAAAGAAGAAGAACAGGCAATGAATAAGGGGGATAACTCACTCTGATTTCTTTTCTCATCAACGTACCAGCAACTGAGACCCCCTTACTTCTCTTACTTCAAGCACTCATCGACCGACAGCTTCGATGTCGCCTTGATTTCCATCATCCTTAGCCCTCTCAGCGTTCTTCTCACCCTCACCATCGTCTCCAGTTGTCTCTTCTTCGAGTAAATCCTCCTCCTCGCCGCCTAGCATCCCACCCAATCGATTGAGCAGCTCATCCAGCTGCCCTTCCAAGCTTGAAGCCGCCGAGTCCGCTTGTTCAAGCCGCCTGAGGAGCTGAATCGGATCGCCTCCTTCGTCTCCATTATCTTCTGTATCCAGGGAGAGACCAGAGAGTAGAGGGCCAAGGAGGGCAAGGTCGGATGGGGAGAGGGACGACAGTGAGTCGATGATGTCTTGGGGAAGGTCAAGGCTTTCAAGGTTGCTTTCTGCGGAGGAAGTGGGTTTTCCTTCCTCTAAGTTTGATGTTGCGGATATGTTTGTTGCTGCAGAAGTCGTCGTACCGTTCGTTGGTGGTGTCGCTGTCGCTGCCGTTTCGTACTTCATAGCGTCTTGAACTAAAGCGAGGTCGTCCATCTCGAGAATACAGCTGTATAATGTTTTCAAGATCTCTGAGTGTGCGAATGGGAGAGGTTTGTCTGACAGAGAGTATGACAGGAAATGACGGTTTAAAGGATCTTCCTACTGCAATTTCCTGCAAGATGGCAGCGAATGTGGCTAATTTCCTCAAGATTTTACGTATGATCTTGAGAAACCCCCTACTTATTACTGGAAGCTTTCTAGTATTTTCTGCACCTTCTTAAGCTGGTGAAGATTTGACTCTTTTTTCCCACAAAATATTCCCTACGCTGAAGTACTACGTCTCTTCCGCCCAACGAATACGGGTAGCAGCCACTCTAACTAGAAACACAATATGCCTAAAGCTCCTAAGCAGTCGACATCAAAATCAGTGCTCAAACTGTCGAAATCCTCATCCAAGAAGCCTCAGCGTGCTGCTGCTGCAGCCACAGACGGTCCAGCTGAGCCTGCTCAGGACGTCGAAGTCCCACTAGGAAAACATCTAGCTAGTAATGGTGAGCAAGGTTGCCTATTGCCTGACTACTACTTGAAGTGAAGGTTGTTTTCTGAACCCTCGTCGTGTTTCATTGCGCTTATTTCTTTAGACAAGAAAGTGCGTGACAAGGCAGTAGCAGATTTGGCTACTTTCCTAGGTACCAATAGCAGTGTAGGAAAGAAGATAGAAGGTCTCGAGATGAGAAAGCTCTGGAAGGGCTTATTTTACTGTTCGTAGCTCGCCATCCCTCTGCTTCGTCCAAAATTTTTATCTGCAATCACTTCATCATCTGAACCAATTTCCCTTCCGTTGGTATCTTTAGGCTTTTGGATGTCAGATAAACCACTAGTCCAGCAATCCTTAGCCTCTACGTTCTCGTCTCTGATCGGATTGATATCGCCACCCGAATCAGAATCCCTAGAACAAGCCCAACAAGCCCTTGACTTTATCGCTGGCTTCTGGGAAGCGATCTGTCGAGAATGGGCTGGTATTGATCGACTGAGGTGAGTTCTTCTCGCATGCATGCCCTAGTCACATCGCAAAGACAGATGTTGATAGGTCTGTTCGATTCGTCAGGCTGGACAAATACCTCATGCTTATCCGTCGATTCCACCGTGCAACCCTCTCCCTCATCATCTCACATCATTTCAACGCCGTCCTGATCACCCGCCTGAACGAAATCCTGCTCACCGGCCCATTGGAATGCACCAATCCGAAAACACCCATAGGTCTCAGCTGGCACATGGCCGATATCTACCTCACCGAACTCAACGGCGCCCTCTCTTCTTCACCGGAGGAAACTGCCAGTGAAGAAGGGTTGGTATCGTTGGTGGAGCCGTTTGTGTGGATCCTCTGTAACACCACGAATCGAACGACATTCAGCAGGGTTAGTGAATCGCTGTTGACTCCTTTCATCTCTACTATGGCATCTGAGGCAGGCGAGAATGAGTTTAAGGATCTCAGGAAGAAGAGTGATGGGGAAAAGGTCAAGAAGGTGTTGAGGAAGAAGCTCTTTGAGAGCGCCGGAAAGGAGGAGACGAGGGATTGGAACAGAAGGGCGGTCTTCAAAATTTGGAAGGAAAGTGACGATGGTGATGATGATGAATAGTTTTCCTTCTTTGTGTTCATGGGGTAGTATGATATTACTTGTTAATGTTGATAAGCTGGCTTTTCTTGACGGAGACGCTGCTTCCGCAATAACACTGAAAGTGTCGATCTCTCCAGAAACCCCATGGTTTTAAACATTCTCTTACATTCACAGAAGGTGAGCGAAAGCGAAGCACTGAGATGGCGTCACCCACATTCCCACCATTCTCCAGCAAGAAATATCGCTTGAAGAGTCTTATTTTAAAAGAGGAAACTTTCACCCACTGATCACCAAATTCTTTAACAAAGTGTCTCCTTCAGAAAGAATGCAGCTTACTCTACTGTCAAATACCTCACGGGACTCCGGATGAAGGATGTCACCATCACCCTTGGGTAGGTCTTGTTTTCTAGTACCTCCTGGCTCATGGGTGGAATGGCATGAACCCGATAAGTTCTAGTTTTTGCTTTTGGAAACTGGTGATATTTTTGCTGGTGAGTCGGTTATTACCCTCAGAAGGACCTCAAATTTGGTGATGGAGATGACAGTGTGTTGTTCGTGATGTCAATCAGATCTTTGACTCTGCTTAGAAAGAAGAAAACTGATCATGACGTTCCCAAAGGGTCATTTAACCCTAGTTCTGAAACTAGGGTAAGGAATTGCAGCTCGCAGAACTGTCAGGAAAACGTGGTTGTCTTGTATCGCAGAAAGAGTTGTAGTTTCGATTTGAGGGATAATTACCAGCTTCCATGTTACTGCTTTTAGTGAGTTAAACATAATCAAAGGAATGAATTTGGGTTCACTTTGGTCTGTCTTTCAGAAGTCATCAGATCGAGAGAAATACAGCTTAGAGGGACGTTAGGACAGAATTGCAACGTATCCTGGTGAAGTGCGCTACCATGGACAAGCTCGACTTGTTTACAAGTCTTGTAAATATCTGAGACGAAAGTCAACGGTTGATGAATCGTGGTCTTCGAACGAAAAGTGAAGATCTGCAGCCGACCTGGTTGGGGGTTCCAGTCGCCAGATGGCAACGACGGTCGTCTCTCTTACTAAGTTGCGCCTTCACATATACCGTTTTGAAATTCTATAAAATCTTTCTTTCCATCCTTCCGTGTAACGCATCAGATATGGAAGCAGAGGCCATATTGTGATACGGGCTGGGAGGCTTGGTTGGACCATTTTGAGCCTGAAGACCTCGGAGGCACGCAAAGTAATAACTGTATCTCCCTGTAGATGGGAAGAAGAAAGACATTGTCTTACCTAGTTTGTGACTGATTCCGGTGGTGGGAGCTCTTGACCTCCTTAGCTCTACCCTGACCTCCGACGCTGAAGGGACCATTTATTTAAATCTCGACAACCTCTCGTGGCTTTTCCCAGTTAGGTCTGGGTATAAGCGAAGATGCTCTCCCAGTTCCATCGACTTCCCCCGTCCCTCACCTCTCTCATCTTCCACCAATCCCAGCGAGGATACGCCACGACCTCCTCGACAGCCTGGGAGACAATCATAGGTCTCGAGATACACTTACAGATCAAAAGTCCAGTGAAGCTGTTCTCTAGTGAGTCCCCTTCTGCATTTGTGAGTCTTTGTAGAGCTGTAAACAGACCTTCACTCGTCTTCTTCAGGGACTAAGACATCATATGAGCATCCTCCCAACACTGAAGTGTCGCTATTCGATGCTGCAATACCTGGAACACTACCTGTAAGCACTATCATTCAATCAGACGTAAAGATTTAGCCTGACACGCTTCGTTCGTCAACAATATTCCCCTTTCTCCTTCGAAAATCGAACAGAAACTCTCGCCTGAGCCTGTCCGAGCAGCGATTCTAGCTTCTTTGGCTCTGAATTGTGACATTGTATGTGCTTGCTTTTGATAAAAGCAGTTTTGACTGGTGGCCCTAATGTCTGGTCTCGTTACCATAATTTTAGCAACCTCGTTCTACGTTTGACCGGAAACACTATTTTCATCACGACCAACCAGCAGGCTACCAAATAACACAACACTACAGTATGTCTCTCTTGTTATCACATTCTTCTCTCTCTGTGGATCCCGTCGACCAGAGACTAAATTGCTTGTGTGACCAGACCCCATCAGCAAAGACGGCTATATTCAACTGCCAGCTCCATGCTCCAACACCCGAGTTCGAATCGAACAAATCCAACTCGAGCAGGACACAGCAAAATCCCTCTCCGCAACAGATCTCACCCTGATCGACTTCAACAGAGTCGGTACGCCTTTGCTCGAGATTGTCTCTGCGCCGGACATGAGGACGGCGGAGGAAGCTGGCTTGTACATCAGGATGCTTCAAGCGATATTCAGGAGGCTAGGAATAAGTGATGCAAACATGGACAAAGGAGAGATGAGGATTGATTGTAACGTCTCCACCAACATAGTTGGTGCTGGATGGGGTCAGAGAGTTGAGATCAAGAATCTGAACTCAGTGAGGTATCTACAAGGAGCTATTGGTGAGCCTCTATATTGCATGTGTTTTTAAATTTACGCTTTTGCTGTTCACTGATACGAATTTTTTCCATTCTAATGACGGCTCAGCCTACGAAGTTAAGCGCCATCGCGACATCTTGGAAGCCGGTGGTCAGATACAACAGGAAACGAGACACTATGATGAGGATATAGGAGAGACAGTTCTTCTTCGTGTTAAGGAAGGTGAAGCTGATTATCGGTACATGCCAGATCCGAATCTACCTGCTCTCCACATTTCTTCTGTGAGTGACTACCTGCACACGTATTCTAATGCTGTAGTGCTTAAATTGTTTTTGTTTTCTTTAAATTATAGGAGACTATTCAGTTGCTATCTTCAGGGCTAAGGGAACTCCCCCTCGAAGCGACCACACGTCTCTCTCAAAAACCATACGACCTCACCTCTTCTCTCTCGGCCAAGCTCGTCGGCTTAGACCCACTCCAACTCACCGCAGTTTCTTACTTTGAGTCTATTGTCTCTTACAATAGAAGAAACAGAGATTCTCAAGCAGTCGCGAATTTCATACTTAATGAGATGATGGAAGCGTACAAGAAGGTGAATGGACCGAACGTGGATTGGAGATCGGAGGAAGCGAGCATGGTTGATAAAATCAGTGACGAAGAAGTTTCAGAGATTCTGGATCTGATCAGCGAGAGTGCTTTGGCTCGTAAGTGTTGACCTCCGTTATTCTCTCCGTAAAGCGCGACCCACTGACCAAGTTAACCGCTCATTTAACATCCGTATTAACCAGGTGCTTCAGCAAAAGCACTTCTGATGGCTCTCCTCAAAGCTGACGCTCCTCAACCCGGCAGTCCATCTCGAGTTTCAACCGTTGTCTCTGAGCTCTCCCTACTTAACTTATCCCCATCGGAAACAATCAACATCTGCCAATCGGTCATCGAAAAATCTCCGAAAGAAGTCGAAATGTACAAGTCTGGCAACGTGAAGGTTGTGAAGAAGCTTCTAGGCGCGGTTGTGAAGCAAAGTGGAGGGAAAGTTGATGTACAGGTCGTTGAGAAGGAGTTAAAGGCACTTCTTGGAAAGTAGAGGGTATAAGTCAGATGTTTTTAGATTCACGAAATGAATGAAATGATGCGTCGTTACTTAATATTTTAATCAGCAGCCGCAAAATTATGAGAGTAAAATAACCAGAAACTAAAAACACTCGCGTGCCTTTTCTGCAACAATCCTGAAAAGTTCCCCATTCCCACCGACACCCATCTCGCTCTAATATATCTTCATTCATCCCTCGAACCAGACACCTCATATGATGGGAGGACCAGATCGATTAGAATCTCAGCAAACCTGGGCTACCAGCTCTCACTCCGACGCGGGAGAAGAAGTAGCAGCAGAACTCGTCGAGGATGATATCGTCGATGTCAAACCCCTTACTCACAAAAGAATAGATCTAAGAAGCGCTCTTTCCTCTACTGCTGACGACGATGGTAGTACGGCCTCAGGCTCCTCGTCACCACGACCCTTGGGTTCCACCTCAAAAAACAACCGAATTCTCCCTCCCCCCGTCAGAGCAGTCAGCAACAGTAAATCTTCAGTCACTGATCTTCCTGGATCTCATGCCAACGCGTTCGCTCCTCAGAAGAGAAAATATCAGCAGGTTGAAGGAGCTCAAGATCCTTCTAGAAAGCCTCATGGAGTTAGTTGCTCCTTCTTCCCAACACGACGCGAGGGCCATAACAACTGACCTACCTCGCTGGCCCATTCTGCTCTAGCCCCATGATGCCTTGTCTATCGTCACCTTTGGAAACCAACACGTTTTCCTTCCTACTCCAGAGTCGTACGAAGTGAGTTACCTTATCACGCTTTGTTCATGCAACCTGCGGTGCACTGATGAATCCTATTCGCTCTCCATCTTCTAGGAAGCACTCCCTTACATATCCCACCTCTTCTCTATCTCCAAAGACAGCTTCGATCTCTCCATCCACAGAAAAGGTGTCGAAGGTCAAACTATTGCTGTCATGGTCAAAGAATACAGCTGGCACAGTGTTCAACCAGGCGAGCCTCTGTTGGTCACTTTAAAGACTAATTCGCTTTCATCCACAAACGTCTTGGTTTACGGGGAAAGACATATCCTGGTCGAGCGTCCTACCAACTTCGATGTGAGTGTAGCTCTGCCATTCCGATATTCAACCTCTCTCCTTCGGAAATACTGAGCCTTCTCTGACTCCGTCACTACTTTCTCATTCACTAGCATGCATGTGATCTCGCAGCGCAACACTTCTTGATTGACCGAACCGCAACCTTCACTTTCAAAATCTTGCATAAAACCAAAATAGTCAAGCTCGAGGTCACCGACTGGTCTCACGTCGAAGCTGGCGAAAATCTCTACGTCTTTGCTACTGGTGATAAGCTTGATATCGACTTCAAATGGCCAAAATCTGATCAATTACGTGAGCGCGCTGCTTTCCGCTTCTTTTAACCTAATCACAGCTGACAGTTCTTCCTGTTATATTGCAGATAACCCATCAATGCTCGTCCGTCGAATGGGAAGCACCAAAGTATACGCCGTTGATAAGTCGTCGGTCAACGAATGGAACGAGTTGATCAGGTACCTCAAGAACTACCATCACATGGAAAACTCTACAATACGGCTCTACGTTGATGGCGTCAAAATTAGCGCTGCTATTTGGAAAGGTGCGTCTGCTTTCGGCTCAATGGTCTCTACTAGCTTAAGTATAGTTGCTGATTTGGCTTGCTGCTTGCTTTCAGGTTGCAAATCTGGAATCAAGCAACTAGTGGTTGATTTTGCCGAGAAGAAGGAGCAGGACTAAAGATTGAAGGATCGAGATGAATACAGCAAACTGCTTGCGAACACTATTTTTGTTTTTAATTAGTTTTTGATCTGGCACGACGGTTCATCTGCCTCGGTCGTCAAAGCATCATACAGGCTCGGTCATAGCAACGCTTTTGTTATGTGTAGTTTCTTGCTACGTAGCTCGTCATTTCAATACCGCTTTACCTCAACTGCTGGATTCCTTTGCATTCTGTGAAACTGAACCAACATCTATCACCACAACGTCATTCTGGATGCAGAAACGGTGTCGGTATCAGAGCATTGACATCGGGTGATCTGTGAGCAAACAGATACCACCGCCATTGAGGTCTTAGATTGCCTGGTGGTCTCGAGATTCTTGCCGGAGTCTCTACGCTTTATCAAATCATCACCGATTCATGCCGGGTGCCGAGGTGTTGGAAGGAACCGACAATGGTTTAGGCCGGTATTTTCTGCACTACGTACCCCCCTTTGCGCCACCAGGTACCTCTGCGGACAGAGAGATAAGACAAGCTCCACTTTCACCTCCAACGTCTTCACCTCCAACTTCTGATTAAAAGGTCTGAAGCGCTTGCAATGGTATTGCTCTTCAATACGTAGTCAAAGCTTTCATAGGTGGGCGAACTGAGTGTCAAAAATCTTGCTGATAACTGTTTTCTGACGCCACGATCGCTCACGGCACAACAGAACCATGTCTTCAGCTGCCGTTATAAGTCGTAAGTCAGATTAACGAAGTTCACTCCTTGAATAAGACTGACAGAAAAGAAATGGTATCCCAGTCGGAGGAGATGCCACACGTCGGTAAACTTTGTTTCTCTTCCTCGGCAGCGACGATATTGACAGGGACTTTCCTTCGCCTTTCCAGATTTCAAAGCTGGTAGGATCGGTCATGGCCTAATGATGTTAACGTGGGTGCGAGCCACCGTCACCCCTGATGAGGAAGCATTCGAATCGATGATGTGAGTTACACCCACGTATGTCAAAAACATCACGTCGCTCATGTTGTGCTCGGTGGCTTAGCGCTGCTATTGAAGCCGGTGCGAACTGTTGGAACACTGCGACTTTCTATGGTACTGCGGATCCACTGGACAATCTGTGAGCATCATGTCTATCGCGTCCGCTCCACTCAGAAATTAAGTGGCTTGGCTTGCTATCACATAGTAAACTTCTCAATCGGTTCTTCACTAAGTATCCTCAGTACGCAGAAAAGGTCTTCCTCTGTGTCAAGGGTCATCCAGGAGACTACACTTACGAGAAACTGAAAGCTGAGTTGACGGTCGGTGCGTCCTTGCATTTCAATCTCAAAGCTAGATGCAAAGCTAACTCCATCCTACGCTGCTACATCAACAGCTGCTGAAGCATTGGGTCCCTACAAGAAGATTGATCTTTTCCAATGTGCTCGTCAGTTGGTACCTGTTGAAGAGAATATCCCAGTTCTGAAGAGACTTATCGAAGAGGGCCATTTCAACCATATTGGGCTGTCAGAAGTTGGAGAGGCCACTGTCAGAAAGGCTGCTGCTGTTTGTCCCCACAACCACCCCTTCTTCGTGATGATTCCAACCCATCTAATACTGTTTTCTTCTTTTAATCTTGTCCAGCTTCATCCAATTGTCGCTGTCGAAGTCGAGTGCTCTGTCTGGTCACTTGAGCCAGAGCTCCTTAAGGTGATCAAGGCATGTGAGGAGCTCAACATCACTCTCCTTGGCTACAGTCCATTGGGCAGAGGGTTCCTCACTGGTCATATCAAGTCACCTGCCGACCTCGATGGGGACATGAGGCAGCATTATCCGAGATTCCAACCGGACGTCTTCTACAAGAATCTTGAGCTCGCAGACGAAATCAACAGATTAAGTGCTAAGAAAGGAGTAACTCCAGCCCAGTTCTCATTGGCTTATTTGTTGCATATGAGTCCCTGCATCATCCCAATCCCAGGCTCCTCCAACAAGCTGAGAACACTTGAAAGTGAGTTTACCGATCCTCGTTTCTCATCTTTGGATTAGTCTCCCACTAATCTGTCGCACTTCTCCTTATAGATATCAAAGCAGTTGAAGTTATCTTAACCCCAGAGGAAATAAAGAGCGTCGATGACGCTCTCAAAGAATTTCTGGTCATTGGCGGAAGATATCCTGATGCTCACGGATTGAGCAAGATGTTGTGGCTCTAGTAAGGAGCGTTTTGGGTATGGAAACAGAATATGATAGAATATACTTCTTTCTCCTCTATTTTGGTGCCAACATGACAGGTGGCCCTGCTCCAGTCCCCTGTCGCGCTTCGTTTGTGTTTGTTTTGACATTGTGGCGTGCTAAATATTCGCCTACTTATTCTGCTACATATGCTTCTGAAAGCTTTTCCTAATAGAGATGGGAATTTGAGAGTTCCGAACAAATCGTTGGTCATTTGAGAGCTCTTGTCCTCGCACAGCGAGATGCTGCTTTCTCCAACCCAGGTGCCCGAGCCGTCTTCTTTCCCCAACAGCTATTTTGCAACTTTTAAATATGGAAATGCATGCGCTCTACAAAGAAAACCTTATCAGATTCTAGAGACTACTCTCAAGCTGTGAGTCTGCATGAACACATTTTTCCATTCCTGGAACTACCTTTCGATGAGAGAGAACTCGAATGGGGTTCTTAGCCGAGTTCAAATTAGCCTGCAGAATATCGAGTTGGACGACATGAAAAAGGGGAGCAATGCAAGTACGATCTCGGTCCATGCTCATGGTGTGAAGCATGAAGAGTAAGCGCTGTCGCAATAGTCTCCCCTTCTTGTATCCAAAGCACTCCTTCTTTGCTATTCTATCTTAATTTTAGATTCTGATTCGTTGTGGAACTGCTTGGGAAGCTAGCGTCGGGACATTCCACACTCAGGTGCCGACCAACAGATGCAGACATGGTTTACTTTTGGCTAAAGATGGTCCCAAAGGGCACTGCACTTCTCGGACCTCCCGGAACCCAACTTACTAGCTCTTTCGGTGACTATGAACAAAATTTCTCTCTTCTTCTTCTAGATAGACTAACAGGACATCGCACATCGAGACTCGAAGGTCCCAACTCAGATGTGATATTGCGCTTCTCTGTTTGATAGAAATTCTTTCCGCTGATGCTCTTTTCCGATACTTCGCTACTAATCTAGGTATATCTCCCTCCATTTTCCAAAAAGTGGGAAGTTTTCGCTGAAAATCGTCACTCGGTTGCCATCGCGCGGTCCAAGCTCGACTCAGCTGGTGCGCCTCCGACAGCGTTTCTCTCTTGGGTCGAGGGGAAAACAGCTCAACACGGAATGCAGAGTCCAATATCACCCCCTATGCCACCGGCTGCTCCCAACAGGCAGCAGTTTACCCAGAGCTATGCCCAGCAGTTTCAACACTCTGTGAATTCCGACTCCTCGTCACAGTCGCTGCCATCGCCAGCCTTTCCCAAATCAGCTCCCGTCAGCCAATTCAACACTCAGACGTACCAGGCTCATACCCAGCACCAGCAGATGAATCACTATGCTTCCACACCCCCACCCGCAGGAGCTCCAGGAGGAGGACAGGTCATGAACAAAGGTACGCTGAAGCCAGGCCAAAAGCTGACGGTCAATACGACGTCGGTCGTCGTCGAGAGGTACTTGAACGAAGGTGGATTTGCGACCGTCTATCTGGTGAACACTGTGCCGACAGACAGTAGGGGTGGCGGAGCTCAGAAGCTGGTACTGAAAAGGATGCTAGTAAGGGATCCTGCAATGCTGAAGGAAGTCAGACGAGAGGTCGATGTTATGGTAAGTGGGCTGACTATTAGCTCTTAATAAGCATCAGATACCAATTTGTCTTTGGGTGTTTCCCCTGTGTTGAAAACTTGTGTTGCTTCCTTTAGAAACTGTTGCGTGGCCATCCCAACATCATCCAGCTCTATGACGCCGATGCCTTCAAGGTATGTTCGCGCTCTAATCTACGTGATGAACAATAATCTAATCTTAACTTGTGGTCTGCTTAATTGTAGCTCCCAGATGGGTCGACAGAGGTGTTTATTCTGATGGAATATGCGGCTGGTAAGTCATCGAGGTGGCTTAAACCGCCCTTGTCCTTACGACAGCTGATAATCGACGTTTATAGGTGGTGGAATCATCGATTTGATGAATTCTAGGTTGCAGGATCGACTAAGGGAATCTGAGATCCTGCAGATTTTCGTCGACGTGTGTGAGGTGAGGTTTAACCGCAGCATCTTTTCAACGCCTTGGCAACAGAACACTGATGTTCTACTGACTGCCGCCGGTTGATTATATTAGGGAGTTGCTAAAATGCATAGCCTGAACCCACCTTTGCTCCATCGTGATCTCAAGGTAAGCGTCTCCCCCACTTCGTTTAAGCACACAGCTAATGTCGATGTTGTCTCTTTACAGGTCGAAAACATTCTTCTTTCCTCCCCAACACTCTTCAAACTCTGTGATTTCGGTTCAGTGACAACACCTAATTTAACCCCACCTCAAACAGTCGATGAACTCAAAGCCTCCGAACTGGATATCAATACGCACACGACGATGCAATATCGCGCACCGGAGATGTGTGACGTTTGGCTACGAAGACCGGTTGCTGAACCGAGTGATGTATGGGCTCTGGGTGTTCTGTTGTACAAGTTGTGCTTCTATACAACTCCGTTGTGAGTGATCTAGAGTGCTTCATTTCTTTTGTTCAATTCTTTGACATCTCGATGGTTTTGCAGTGAGGCAGCGGGCCCTTTGGCTCAGCTGAACGCTCAGTATCAGATTCCCCCTTTCCCCCATTACTCTCCTGCCATGATTGAGTTAATTTGTGAGTCTTTATTTTCTTTCATACTACTTCAAGGACTGTTTGGTCTGACGGATCTCTTCGTGTCTCAGCTTCAATGCTTAGAGAGCACGCACACAAACGCCCGACTGTGTTCCAGCTGCTAGATCAGGTTCATAGGATCAGAGGAACAAGGTCAATGTTCCATTACGTGAGTATAATCTGATCCCCTAGTCATTCATTGGTGTTGATGTCTTTTTTTTTTTTTTTGCCAGGACCCACCCAAGAAAATGTCATACGTCTCTCCTCAGCCCACAATGGCAGCAGCCCCTCCACCGATGCAAGTCCAACAGTCATTACCTTCAGTTGCACCAATGCGAAGAGGTCGACCCACTCCAGCGGCAAAGCAGGCCCAGAATGCGGTACAAAGGGCTCTGGACGACGCCAAGCAAGCACAAGAAGCTGAACCAACGCCTGAACCAGAATCAGCCTCTGTACCTGCTCCTCCAAAGCTTAAAATACCGTTACAGCTCACCGGCGAAGATCCAGAAGCATCAAAGCCATCGATGGCAGACAAGAAGAAGATATTTGAGTCTTCAAACTCTTCTCCACCTGTCGCTCAGAAGGCATCCTTTGTCTCGTCTCAAAAATCTCCAGCACCAGTTTTGTCACCTTCTGCTGTCTCACCCCCTTCCAGTGCCACCCTCGACCGTCCACCGCTGCCAGAGAGGGAGAAGTCTTTTGAAGAGCGGTTCCCAGACATCGACTCGATACACACCGCGTTTCCAGCTCCTCATCTCGCCAAAGTTTCATCATCGTCATCTTACGGCTCAACAAAATTGTCCAATACGGCAGCCACTGACGACAAACAAGCGATGTCTCTGAACGTAACAGGAGGTGAGGTGAAGAAGGACTGGTTGACAGGAGATGAGACGCCAACGGGCAGTGCAGCCTCAACTGGAGTAGGAGCTAAATCACTACTACAGAAACAGGGTTCCTTTGGATTTGACTCCTCGTTCGCACCTGCCCCTACAACTTCAAGCTCCGGCTCCGGGTTTGAATCGTCGTTCGCTCCCTTGGTATCCCCAGTCGAATCCAACAAAAAGGCCTCTCTTAACGGCTTCGAATCCGACTTTGACTCATCGTTCAAGCCTACTTCACCGAGCCCACCTGTTTCTGGGGGTCCAACCAAGGACTTCTTGACTGGAGACGATGCATTTGGTGTCAGCGGTATTACACCCTCGATGGATTTAAAAACCCTATCTCCTTCGATCGCTCCCACTTCAGCTCCATCGGTGTATTCCAACTCCTTTAGCAGCAGTTCTGGAGGATTCGATTACTCTTCCAAGCCCCCAACATCGTCGTACAAGTCCAACGGGTTTGGCGGTATGCCCAAGACAACTTACGAACCGTCAGCCTCGAAACCGACGAATGGTTCCTCATCTTCACCAGCACCGAACACATCTTCGTCACCTTCAAGACCGCGAGCGATGTCAAACTTGTCGGCTTCCGACTACAACTCTCAACGGTCGAAGACTTACCCTCCGGCACCAGCATCATCTACGCCAACGGCTCAAGCCCCAAGCTCAACATCGCGACCTGAAGGTGCACCGTCCGGTCCTCGGCCACCTCCTATCTCCACCAAACCAATACTCACGTCCAAACCGTCATCTGGTTCCACATCTATCCTCAACGACAACTGGTCTCCTCTCGAGTCTGCTCGAGCCAGATTCACACAGATCAGCATCAACTCACCTATGCCATCTTCTGCTGACAAAGCTCTTCCGAGCAGTAAGACTGCAAACGATCGAGATGATAACGAAAATGACAATGATGAAGGGCCTGAAGATCCTGTCAGGGCTCAACCACCCGCCAATAACTTTTCCCCACCTGCAGCAGCAACTGATCTCCCCAAAATTCGGCCTCAAAGCGTCTACTCATCAACTCCAGCTAGTTACACATTTAAGCAACCTGAGTTGCCAGTGAAAAAGGACTACAATACCATCGTGTACGGCTCGTCATCAACGTCAAATGCCTCAAAACGATCCAGCCAATCGATGGCGCAGATGCATCAAGATCCAAGCAAACCCAAGTCTTCTGACCTAACGACAGCGACGACGACACCTTCCGTGAGGAGTAAAGCTAGTCCAATGATCATTCAACCTAAGCCGATGGGCTACAAACCGCCTTCGTCCTCCACATCGCATCTGCGCCAATTATCTAACGAGGGCACCAGTGGAGCCAGCGTCAAGCCAGAGCCATTCTCATATACCTCCCGGCCACAAGTCTCAAAGACATACACTTCCCAGCCGACCGCGTCCGTGACCTCAGCCTCCCAATCTTCCGCCACTGCTGCTGATCCTCCGAAAGAAGGGTTGGACGAGGACAATCTTCCTTCTGTTGGGTCGCTCATCAGTAAATGGAATAGTATTGCCGCTCCGGAGAAGGAGTACAGTATGGCCGGTGGAGCTGGTTTGGGCAGGTCTAAGACGACGACGGTTTCGAAGGCTCGAGGCAGTCGAGGCGGGTATATATAGGCACGACGTACGATGGTGAAGATGTATTTGAACAGTTATTTCTGTGGAAGTGTAACACGAAGTCCTACTTAATTTCAGCTTTGCATATGAAGAGTCAAGTCGACGCTTTTGCTCGTGCACCACTTTTGGCTCTCCCTCCAATGGTTGATACGAAGCTGACGTAAGACTTTCACTCGCAGAAGAAGACACGGGTTTTTGGAAGTTCAAGCTCATTGCGAGGCAACCTTCCGCTTTGTATCCCCTTTTTAAAAAATTGAAAGCTCAAATTAGAGCTTCTTCGTTTCCGTGTCCCGTGTTCCGTGTGTGTGTGGGATGTACAACAATCATCGAGACACGGTACGAATAGAAAGACGACTGGCCGATGGTTCGACTCCCACCTTCCCTTTTGGGATTCAGAGTCCCGCGCCACAGGCAGTTTCGACGCAACCCTTTATTTGCTCTTTTCCAACCGTGAATCATCCCTCCAACCTCATTTTTGCTATCCAACGTCGACCCAAAACTCTCATTTAAATAGCCAGAAATCCCATTCGAAGCTAATATCCTAGTAGTACAGCTTCAGCGCCTTTCGAAGATGACCACCACCGTCTTGACTCCTGCCGCCGACAACACTAGCCCACCCCAATTCCCCAAGCCAAAGTCGAGGACACAATCGGGCACCTTCTCCAACCCGTTTGCGAAGAACTACCGGGAATACAATGGTCAGTCCTCAATTTCTTTTTGCCCTCTGGCTGAGTGATGAGAATTTATGGTCCATTTCACTATGACGCTAGAGTGACACTGACACTTTTTTTTGGACCGATGGGGTTTTCGAACTAATAGAACCTCAGACGGACATCAATGAAGGAATACCAGCTTTGGACATGGACGCTGTTCAGGCCAGATTGCAGCAGGAGTTTGTCGAGAGATCCAGAGGTGAGTTTACCCCTTCTTTTCGCCTCTTCGTTTCGTGTTATAAAAACCTTAAAGAGGATAATGAAGTGGATAGAAAACCCACCTTGCTAATCAAACTTCCTTTATTCCTCTCTGACGATGAACTTAGTCGGCTCCCGTACTTCGTCCTTTACTACTCCAGCAGGCGATGGCACGTCTAATCTCACACCAGAAGAAATCGCTTTGCAGGCCCAATTCGACGCCTTGGTTGAGCGAAGAGCGATTCAGATGATAAATGCTGCTCAGGCTAGATCCAGAAGTGGAAGTGTTTCTGGTCAATCTGGTGGTTTCGCTAGTGCATTTCATGTCAGTCCTCCGTGGCTCCTTTTTTTGTTTTTGTACTAAACCTTGTTCCACTATTCTCGATCCATCGTCATGCCATTATTATTTCTTATGATGGAATTCTCTAATATCATAGAGCTCGCCTTCCAACTCAAGACCTCAATCTCCCAACCTCGATGCAGCTGAACCCGAGTTCGCTCCACCGGCTGCCATTGCTCATCTGCATCACCTCAACACGCTGTCGAGCTTACAACCCATGACCTCCGCTGAACCCTCTCCAGCGTTCACCCCACCACAGGGTGTTTCGAGGTCAAGCTCAATTGCTTCTCGCCGCAGGGGCTCGCGGCCAACCAGCAGACGACCAAGTTTCAACACCGCCAACAGCGAGTTTCAATCGTTTGAAACTCGTTAACAGATCTCAACCCGAATTTCGGTTTCCTCATTATATAAAGTAGTATTGCCTGTGTCCTTTTTTCCTCTCTGCTTATCAAATGTAGCCCTAGCTAAACAACAAACGTTCTGCGATTCAATCATCACCCAAGACATTACCTAGATAGTAAGCATACATACATTTAGTTTCCCTGTCTCTTTATTCTATCACATATTTCTGGCTCCCAAGAACCTACGTCGTCCCTCTGTCTCTCCGTTCTCGTACATCCCCTTCTCTCCCACCAACCAACGCCTGGCATAGATAGAAGTTCACAAGACTCTTGCATTGAATTCATTGCCTTTATATTGTATAGCAAAATAAACGAGACCAGCAAGCTTTGACCTCGTCTACATCTCAACTGTACTCGACCGCCAGAGGACAGACGCGACAATGGCAACTATTTCTCTTGTCGTCGTCGTTCTCAAGCATAGGCACAATGTGAATGAGGCGAAGGAGAGAAGCCTGGAGAAGCTCGAGCAGCAGTGAGCTTAATTCAAAATGTTTGAAGGATGGCCGACGATTTCACGTTGACCTTGTAGCTTCAAAGGCTGATGACAGTTTCAGGAGACAGGACGGTAAGCGTCGAATTTGTCCAGTTCAGTGCTCGATAATTGACCCAGCTCGTCTCAGCTTTTCAGCAATAGCTTTTTCGTAATTCGTGTGTAGAGGCGTCGCAGAAGCTTCCATTTCTTAACTTCAGCTAGGAAACTTCATTACGATAAACAAGCTAGAGCAGGAGCTCAAATGCAAAATTACAACAGCCATCAAAAATCGCTCCAACAATGCCCAACAGATGCACCCAGCCCAGTTTCAAATCTTTGCCTCGACCAACCCCCAAGAGATCACATATTCGAGCTGATCGGGAGTTTCAACAAATTGTTCTTCAGGATGTCCAAAGATGATTCTTTATATTTCTTGTTGTAGTTCAAGGACTGGCTGAGGACTTCGCGACCTTTTGGTTCGGCCAACCAGTCTTCCACTGGACCATGAAGAGTCGCCGTTGGTGCTCCAGACCGTCTTTTGGAATAAGCAAATAGAGATCAGAGAAGGTAACTGTGGTATCTACCGATGGGAAAGATGGTAGCTTACGATTGATCACCCGACAGTATCACAACCACCGACAACACCAGTGGTAACCTCCCATCTTTAACAAGCTCCTCCTTCTTTGCATTTCTCCCCGATCTAAGGGTTGTTAAAGGTGTGATCTTGTCCATGTTTTCGTACGTTACAACTACCGCCTTGGGTACATCCAGCCGATATATCGAGCTGTCGTTCGGGTCGTATATCTTTCTGGTGATAAAGACTGCGCAATACGTTTCCTGTTGCTCACAAAAAATTAAGAGAGATCATTTGAACAATTGTCAAAAGCTAAGAAATCACGAACGGAATGAACTACCACGTACAGCTGAATGAGCGTAGACCGCTTTGGAGGTGTTCAAGTCTGTGATTTTCAGCAGGTCCAAGGCGACCAAGAAGAACATTCCCTCTGCTCTATCAATAAATGTGCTTAGCGATGTTGCAGGAGATAACGATACTGTTGAACGAAACAAGTTGCGTTGGTCAGTCCTTTCGCAATAACAGTCTTTCCGATAAATGGAAGGCTGGGGACGTACCTGCACCAGCATAGGAAGTTTTTGAATTGATAGCACTAGCTCCCCAGAAAATCTCACCACGCTGAGCAGCTTTCCTACAGCTGCTCTTGTGAGCGGCCCACGCTGTTTGAGAGACAGGGAATGAGAACGAATTTTCAGCTCAAACAACTCAGCCCAAAAGCTTCCTAAGTCTTGAGAGAAGCAACTCACCAGCCTTCTGACATTTTGCTGAACAATATATCACCTCTAAACAGGCTGAGCACCTAAGTAAGAGTGAGGAAGGAACAGGATAGTACTCCCAGGTCGTCTGCCAGCGAAATTCGTATCATAAAGGTGCTCACCTTTGAAAAGCATCTATTGACTCATTCTGCCTCTTACATTGATCACAGCTAAAAGCCATGACTATACCTTGCAGCAGACGAACGAACAGGGTTTGGGAACAACCAAACGGCGGAGCGTGTACGTTTTTTCTGCACTCTGCCAGCCAGTGTGGCGCATACTTTGTTTGGGTATACTTCATACTTCACAGTCATTCAAGTCGATAAGCCTAAACGGCTTTGAGAAATAAATTACGAGCTTCGCAGCAGCGAACTTATGTTGGAGGTATAGAGCAAGGCCAAGCAGAATAAGGTTGAGAGTGCGATTCATCGTGTCGAAGCTTGTAGAGCTGGCTTCTGGCTCACTGGGAGCGGGGGGACATGGTGGAAGTGAGGGAATTCAGTATTCTATATATTAGATCTCTCTCCAGACTTACCCTAAACTACAGACAAGAATTACTAGCTGTAACCGTCCCTGTGTTTTGTCTGGCGATCTCGCTTATAACTCATCGTCTTAACGCAGCTCTAGCCCTGGTCACTTGTTGAGAGGATCAGCATATACTTAGGTTAATAAGTGCAAATGCATATCTGCCAAGACTTTTCACGTCTCCATGGGAGATACCCGACGCTATTTGCTTAACATTGAAAGACGTAATCCGCAAAAGATAAAAACAAGCGCGGTGACTCTCTTCCCAGGATTTAACTGTTGTAAAACCCCCGGTGTATGTTATCTTCAATCGTCAATCAACTGATGTTTCTGCAGCTGTGCTTTATTCGGGTACTTTTTGCAGTTGATCCTGCTGGAGAAGTAGTTGGCGCTGATCTCACCGGATCTGAGCACAGCCGTCGCGTCTGGATCTCTTCTGGATACCAAGACGACCGGAAATTTGTTCTGTTAGCGCAAAGTTGCGGAAAGAAGTTGACAATGTCAGAGGAGGCGAAGGAAAGTTCAGCGCAATTGGTGACATGACACCTTAACTCGGTATACAGGACGGGTTCTCTTACTTTCCCGAGTGTACAGAGCTCTCCCTCTCTCTCTCAGGGTCAGACAGCCCCTCATTTTGGGCAGAAAAGCCGAAAGGTGGCAAGGGCCAAGGGCTCGCATGAAATTCCTCCCAACCGAAAAATAAACAAGCCAATAACAAGCAGCCTAATCGCCACAGAGCTTCACGCTCAAAAATCCAGTCGAGCCACAGGTTTTTCGTATCAACCAACCCACATCCCAACCTCCCCAACCTTTCTCCCATTTCTCTCTCTCTTCCACATGGCCTGCTCATCTGAAAACTGCTGTGGTGGTGCGTGCTGCCCTAAGAATCCATCGTCGACTCTTGAACCAGGAGCCCAACTTCTCCCCAAGACGCCCGCGAAGACCAAGTCAGGTTCAAGCTCAGATCTCTGGCCTACCGTTACTCCTAGCTCGACCAGATCCCACAGACTCTCTCAGGCTGGTGAGCTCTTCAACAATGAGGCTCCGTTGGCTACAAAATGTGCTGTCCACACCGGGCCTGACGGAGGCGTCTGCTGTCGTGATCTGAAGGGAGACGACGAGAGGGCTTTGGTTGTAAGATGAGCATCATCTTCTTGTTATTTTTGACCTTTTCAGCTGACAGGTTGTCTGCGGTTCGTTATGCGTGTTGTTCAGGATCCTGATATCGTCAGAGACGTGATCGTGAGCATATGTTCCCCTCTCCACCTCTCCTGGCTATCTCTGACTTCCTCTCCTGTCTTTTCCTTCAGATTGGTCTTTCTGATGGATTGACCGTCCCATTCGCTCTCACTGCTGGTCTCTCTGGCCTTGGAAACTGTAAGCAGACGTTGGCTTCCTCAGCAACCATGGCGGTTATCTCGACTCACCTCGAGGTTTTTAAAACATTGTCTCAATAATAGCTCGTATCGTCGTCCTTGGTGGTTTGGCTGAACTTATTGCTGTTAGTACTTTGACCAGTCGATGTTTTGTTGCTGTAGGAATCTGGAAACTGATAATTATGTTCTTCCTCTCCACTCTCCCAGGGTGCTATTTCCATGGGTATTGGAGGTCAGTTTTAAAAAGGCGCAGAAGAGAAGCTCCCAGCTGGGATCTAGCATTTCAGTTGCAATGCTGACTTGCTGTTTTTCGGTTCGTTTGTCGCTACGTAGGATTCTTGGCCACTCAAGCCGAGCGAGACCACTTTCACTATCTCTCAGCCCAGACTCACGCACGAGTGCTTCGATCCTGCGCTGGAGAAATGGAACGAGAAGTGCATGAGATCCTGGGATCTGTTGGTGTCGACGAGGGTCTCTCCCGTCTTGTCGCTGAGAACCTCATGTCTGTCGAGACGGAAAACTCTGCAGCGGAAGACTACGAGACTCCAAAGAAGAATAAGAGCTCTTTGAGGAGTTGCCTGCCTTGGGTTGGAAAGAAAGAAAAGATTGGTAGCTCCGAGGAAGGCCAGAAGTTGAAGTGGGCCAACACTGTTGGTTTGACGGCGTTCTTGCTGAAGTTTGGCGAGGGAATGGAGGAGGTTGAGACGATACGTCTCTACGTCTCTGCTTTCACTATTGGCATGTCTTACTTCCTTGGTGAGTTTCTTATCTGCTTTCCAAGGGTTAACTGGCTTAGGCTAACCCGACTGTCGAGTTTCCAGGTGGACTCTGCCCTCTCTTGCCTTATTTCTTCGTCGCTGATGTCGCTCACGGCCTCATCTGGTCTTCTGCGTTGACTGTTCTTATACTGTTGATCTTCGGGTGAGCCTCGCTCCTGCTTACTACCTTTTCCAAGACTGGTTTAGTCCTGACAAACCCTTGTTTCTCGCCTCCAGTGCCGTAAAGACTCACTTCACTGGTGCCGCTGGTGGTTTCGGGGGATATGTCTACGGGGCGGTTTCAACGGCTATTGTTGGTGGTGTTGCTGCTGCCGCTGCGTTTGGAATTGTTCGTTTGTTGGAGGTGTAATCTCATGCGGCTGTTGTCATTCGTTTCTATGCTTCTATTATTCCCTAGGATTTTCTTCATGTCCTTTCGACATATTGGCCGTATCTCAGCTCTTCATCTATATACACTACGCTATCGATGTAAATATATACTCTACCCTTGGTTCATCGTAACTGCTAGATGTGGCGCTGCTTCCAAGACTCGCTTCTAACGACGACCTTCCTCAAACAAGATGGGATCCCCTTACGACAGAATGAGCTCGAGTTCGGATTCCTATACCCCTTCAAAATACGACCACGTCGATGCCATACTGGAACGAGCAGGCCCCAGCTCGGATCCTTCATTCACCCCTGGTCAAGATGTCAGCTAGTCCTTTCTCACTTCCTTATTCTTTTCGAGCTCTGATCGCAAATCCATGTCTACCTGTAGGTCAAGGAGTTTTTGAGGACGACTTGTAAAATCTTGGTCATCGGTGCTGGTGGACTAGGTTGCGAAATCTTGTCAAACTTGGCTTTGAGTAAGTCGAATTCCTCTGTCTATGACTGTATGCTCGCATGATTCTCTTTGACCTGACCTCGTCTGGGCTACAAAGTGGGATTCGCCGACATCACTGTAATTGATATGGATACAATTGACGTACGTTCTGGTGGGGTTGTGTACTCTGCTGAGCTGGGAGTGGTTCCTAATATCGCGTTGTTCCGTTGATCTGCAGCTGTCGAACTTGAACCGGCAGTTCTTGTTCAGGTAAGACTACCACCTTCTTATTCTATCAGAGGTGGATAGGTGTTTGATTCTATTCTTTGTGCTTACAGGGAGACTGATGTTGGAAAGCCGAAAGCCACGGTAGCTGCTGAATTCATCATGTCGAGAATACCAGGTTGTAAAGTCACTCCGTGAGTCATTGATTTTATTCCAAGTGTTACGTTCTCTACCCAGCTTACTTGAATGCTTCCTCTCTTTTAGGTACTTTGGAAAGATTCAGGATAAGGACGAAGCTTTTTACAGCCAGTTCAATTTAGTCATCACTGGTTTGGACTCGGTTTCAGCTAGAAGGTGGATGAACGCTACGCTGGTTGGCATGGTTGATGAAGAGGATCCAGAGAGTCTGAAGCCTATGATCGATGGCGGTACTGAAGGTGTGTTTCGCCGTTCTTTCTCGACGTTTATTATCCACCCTGCTAACTGATGTCGTGCTTGCCTTTCCTCAATGGCAGGCTTTAAAGGACAAGCTACTGTCATCTTACCCACTATATCACACTGTTACGAATGTACTGTGAGTACAGGTAATGTCTTCTAAACCTATAACAAGCTTTCTTAACCTCTCCTCTCTTCCAGCTCCACATGCACACTCCACCCACCGCCTTCCCAATGTGTACAATAGCAAATACACCTCGACTTCCAGAACACTGCATTGAATGGGCATCGGCAATCGAATGGCCCCGAGTCTTCAAAGGTAAATTCCCTTCTCCATAACACCTTCAGTGCACATTCCAACGATTGATCATGTCGCGCGTCCTCCCATAGATAAGAAGTTGGATAACGACGATCCTGATCACATTGAGTGGCTATACCAACAAGCTCTTGCTCGAGCGAACCATTACAAGATTGAAGGTGTTACGTGGACGTTGACGCATGGTGTCGTCAAGAATATTATCCCTGCCATCGCCAGTACCAATGCGATCATCGCAGGTCAGAAATACGTTCCTTTCCTTTTGAGCTCATCTATGTTTACTAAAATGTGCTGTTTCTCTCCTTCAGCTTCGTGTTGTAACGAAGCCTTCAAAATTGCGACAAGTTCAGCGCCCATGCTTGATCGATACATGATGGTGAGCATTCGCGTTTCCACTCATGTTGACTATCGGCTCTTCTTGATATTTCTTTTTTTTTTTGCAGTATGTTGGAAATGACTCGATCTATACCTACACTTTCCAACCTGAGAAGAGAGGTGATTGTCCTGTCTGCGGTGGTGAGAGTCGAGAAGTCGTTGTCGGGAAGGATTGGAAAGTGGAGCAGTTCTTGGAGTGGCTGAGTGAACAGCAAGATCTGTGAGTTGCTTCATCATAATATCTCTTCCACTTCGCGTTCTGACGACTGACTTGCTCTTTTGAAATTGATTTTATGATCTTGCTTTGGACCACTAGACAAGTCAAGAAACCATCACTTAATTACAACTCAAAACCACTATATTACCAATCACCGCCTCAACTAGAAGAACTCACTAGACCAAACCTGGACAAGCTTGTCTCAGACCTCATGAGCGAAGGGGATGATATTGTTGTCACCGATCCGGCCTTACCGTTCACGTTGACTTTGAGAGTCAAGTTTGAGGAACCGAGCTATAATGTCGAGACTTGAAATGGAATCTCTGCCGCTTAACGACAAGGTATTGGCCAACAAGATCCAGCATAGCCCTGGGAGGAGAGACGAACGATGGAGAAGAACTTGCAATGAGCATTCTTGATGTCGCAGCATTCAGCACTTATACTTATTGCTCTTGCCCCCCACACGCTTGACAACTTAGCAAGTGATGCGAAAAAACCACAACAACAAGCCATGTGAGTAGCGACAGCGTGCCTGACCAACTTTCAATTTGAAGTGCGGCGTTCTTGGCGAAAGAAACCAAAAATAGCAACGGTATGAAAAGGTGCGACACACTCTGACACCCTGCTCTTTGTTTGACAACGCTGAATTACCCTGGCTTGGCTTGGCGCGTTGCGACTTCATAACCATCTCGTTGACCACATCGTTGTCGCTTTCTTCCTCACATCACCACCGTTTTTCTAATTCTTCTACCTCAGGAGCTGGTGAGTCTGCTATATCAGATTTACCCCCTACAAAACTGTACATTGACTGGCAACTCTTGCTTTCGGTTGGTTCTGGCAGGTCTCTTGTAGCAAAAAGCAATAACTCCGCTCACGTCGTCAAAGCACCCCAAAGCTCATTACTTTCGCTCATATCAGCTTACAATGCACCTTTTCTCGATCATCGCCATTGCTGCTCTTGCTTCTGTCAATCTCGTCTCAGCTCATGGAGTTTTAACTGCCGTTCAAGGTAAATCGTCTTTCGTCCCTCAGTCACCTTGATACGTTGACTGAATGACACTTTCCTGGATACAGGCTCAAATGGTGTTGATGGCGTTGCCTTTGGTGTCGTCACTGACGGCTCGATCAGTCGAACAGACTCAAACAGAGCAGTGAGTAGCATGCTATTACCGACCGACCGTCTTCGTCTCTGACTTGCCATGGGTTGCCATTTTTGTTCAATTCAAGGCTCAAGCGGACACGACAGTATTCCAAAAGCAACGTGGAAATAACGCTGCAGCTGCTCAAGGTGCAAATGCGTGCGGCAAGACTAAAGTGGGTTTGTTTTCCGTCTGCCTTTCATTACAAGTGCTTATTGAGTTGGTTTTATGACAGGCCGGAGGTGTGAACGATATCGTGACTCAAATGGCTGCTGCTGAGTCTGCTGGATTACCTGCCATGGGTGCAGACGGTACGTACAAGCACAGACGCTACTCGATGCTCTCATGGCTCTAGACAGACTCGCGCTCTCTTCTTCTGTTTGATAGGGACTGTTACCATGACAATTCATCGTCAGTCAGACTTTATTTTAATTCGGTTCTCAAAACTGAGCTGACAAGATTATCTTGTTTCTGTTCCTCCATTCGTGTGTGTGACAGAGGTCAATGGTGATGGCGCAGTGAGCACCACCTTCTCTATATAGTCTACCTGTTATCTTACTAATTCACATCGGATTCATGGCTATGGCAGGGTCCTTATACATTGGAAGTCGATCCAACGGGTACTGGTAACAGCTTCGTTCAAATGGAAGTCACACAGAATGTTCCTGGTAGAAACGGTCGATCAGGTACCAAAGCCACAGACTTTACCGTCGTTGGTGTAGGTTCTTCACTTCTCCTTTGTCCTGTTAAAGATCCCTAGACTGACACTGATTCGTGGTGTGGGGGGCACATGAAGAGCGCTCCCGCTGGAATGACTTGTACCGGTGGATCTGGCGCAACTTGCTTAGTCAGAGCACAAAATCCAGTTGGTCCTTTCGGTGGTTGTGCTGCAGTGTAAGCTATTGTTCCCTTGTGGTCTATGTTAGGTCTCTTGTGCTAATCGGTCACGATTTCACTCTGTTCACTTGCTCCAGTACCAATCCTGATGCTGCTGCTAAGAGAGCGTACGAAGAAAGCAAAAAGAGAACTTTGGAGAGTTCTGAGTTGGTTAAATCGAGAGCTGAAGGTGCCATCGGAAGGAGACTCTGATGACCGCGGTTTCTCCCTCTTAGTTGTCGGTTGTCGAAACTAATACTCATTGTAGTCGATCGTTTGTGATGCATCTGGTATGCTAGCGTTGTCATGTCTCCGATCGAGAGGTAACCAAAAAAAATTAAAAAATTATGCATCAACTGCTCCTTTCGTATACACAGTAAAAACTCTTCCCACATCTCCTTAAGGAGCATCCTCATGCTCTCCACCACCCTGATCTGCCCCTGCCATTTCCATCATCCCCTTGAACCACGCCGTGAAGTCCTCAGCAGCGTTATCGCAGTGGAATAACTGCGCCATCTTGATGGACATCTGGCCTTCATCCAGCGCACGTACCCACATCTCCTTTTCGTATTCGCGCATCGCGGGCGAGACTGGGACAGAAGACTTTAGACAGGGGACAAGGAGTTTGCCGAGGTTGAGTGCGTCGAGCATGGCTTGGTTGACGCCTTCGCCTCTACAAAAAGGGAACCAGACGATGTGAGATGGCTGAAAATTAAGAGGGAGGAAAAGAGGAGAAGGAGGAGGAGGAAGGGAAACTAACGATGGGGCCATGACGTGAGCTGCATCTCCTAAGATGGCCACATTCTCAGTTTGAGCATCCCATTTAAGATCTGGAGGAAGCGCGTAAATCTTCCTCGTGAGGACGGTGTCACCACCCGCTGTAGCACGAACTAGCTCCACCACATCTTTATTCCAGCCCTGTAGGAAAGTATTGATGATGTACTCTTTTGTTTCTAGGTCGTTTGTGGTGGGGATTGGGTGGAGGGTGAAATAGTCTTCGGGTACTTTGAGAGCGAGGTAGACTCTCATGACGCCGTTGCTGTTCATTTGTGGAAGAAGCGCTTTGGTATCGTATAGGAAGAAAGCGGAGCTAAAAATGAAGCAACAAATAGAACCATTAAGATGAAGAATAACAACGCAATCTGGGTTTCAAACTCACCCGGCGCCAACCAGTTTGGAGAGGTGGGGAGGTGTCTTGGGGATGGTGAGGTCGATGAACGTAACCCCAGTATACTTTGGTACAGCAGGAGTAAGAAGAGGGCGAACTTTAGACCAGCACCCTGTGAAAGGAGAGAACATCAGCCAACAGATCTCTGGCATAAAAGGCAGGAGCACAGCACTGACCGTCGGCCCCAATCAAAATATCAGTGTGGACACTCTCAGCGTTTGAAAAGTTGAGCGTGAAACCTTTGGAGCCTCCATCGAGAGGAGTAGCTGAGGTGAAGCGGTGGTTCCACTTGATGGTGTCCTTGTCTAATGCGTTGAGATAGATGTCTCGGAGTTGCGCTCTGGAAGACAATGAAAGTGTCTGTCAACAAAAGACCAAGATAACGTCCAGTGGAAAATCAAACTGACCTGTCTATTTCAGGTCTGTAAGCATCGTCCCCTTCCTGAGCTTCACCACCATCCTCGTACAAGAGGTCTCCAGTGTCGCCCTTGTAGATCTTCATCTCCTGCCCCTCATTTCTAGCAAATTCATTGAACTTGTCCATCAGGCCAGTCTCCTTCAGGGCGAGGAGTCCTGATTCAGCGTGAAGATCGAGCGTTCCACCCTGTAATCTGGAGTTGCGGGAGGCTTCACCCTCATATACCGTGACTGGAATCGAATTCTGCTGGAGATAACGAGCAATGAGGAGGCCACCTGGACCACCACCAATGATTGCGACTGTCTTCATTGCTGCCGAGAAGGACAATGGAATATGTGGTCAGCTTTGAGAAATGAACGTGAGAAGGAACAGAGCAAGAGGCATAGGGGTTCTCACCTCGTTAGATAGATGCGAACAGAGGTGAAAAGTGAGGGGAATGGGGTTGTATAGTTGTGTAATGAACTTGAGGAGTCAAGATTGGCCGAAGACAGAAATATATTCAAACCCTTGTGTGTTACCGACACGGGCAGGCAGAAATTGGTTTTAGGTTGGCTTTGGTTATCCAGTGCTTTCTGGAGAGATCAGGAAAGGAGAAGCGATGGTGAAAGATGGGAATTTGCAAGCTCATCTAGTCCACTAAATAATTGGAGCCGGCACCACGCTTTCGATCAGATTCGGCAAGCGGCCCAAAAATAAAAAAGGGAAAAAAAGTATGCCGGACAAACGCGTAAGAGCGGCTTTTCATCACTATTAGGCTTGTCTTGCTGAGAAACAACAGCCGGTTTAAAAGAGGTCATAGAAAATACAGTTTTGGTTCTGGACTATGCGGGCATCGCGTCGATGACGGCCTTTAACTCCTCCTCTGACAGAATAGAGAATCCTCCCTCCTTAGTGACCTGTAGAATTATAAACAAAGTGCTTAGGAAACCGTCTGATGCTTCGGAGAAATTCAAGGCTCACCTGCGCTAGCTGGACGTTGTGCTCGTTCAACTTTTCTTCCATAACCTCCTTCAGAATCTTGAGAGCTAAACCCTTGGCTTCGGCCAATGTCAAATTCTAAGATGCGATGAGAAGAAACTGTGAGACTTCAGACTTCTCCAACATCTCAAGGCTTGGTCCTCACCTTGTTGTAGTGATCTTGAAGGGCAGCTTGCGCAGCTTCACTTCCACTTCCGATAGCTTTCGCATCATGCTTCATGAACGTTCCAGATGGATCAGTATGGAAGCTAGATAGTTTGTGAGCTCCAAGGTCAGTTTTACAACGGGAAGACTGGAAATCAAATTGTTGAACTGACAGCTGGGGTCCCTTCTCGTCGATACCAGCAATCAGCAATGCTACACCAAACGGACGTGACTACAGCACAAGAGAATAATCAGTAACGAAATTCTTTTACGAAGAAAAGATATAAACACTCAACTCACCATCAACGCATCGTCATCGTCCACACTCTCACCGAACCTCATGGCCAGATCACTCACTGCCTGAGTGACGCTTTCGACACCGATCTTCTCATCATACACAAATGCATGGTTTTGACTTGTCACTCTCGCATGGTCGATCATCGTCCTCGCATCGGCCGTCAAGCCAGAAAGGGCACATCCCAGGTGGGCGTCGATTTCCATGATTTTCTCAATGGAGGACGACTCCAGGAGGGTCGAGGTCACCCGTTTTTCAACTCCGAGAATACAGCCCTCGGACGAGCGGATACCGACTGTTGTTGATCCGAGCTGAGTATGGGAAGGGGAGGATGGATTGACGGAGGAAGGGAGAGGCTGTCAGCGGGGTAGAAAGAGGAGCTGCACACGAGGTATAATTACACACCTTAATAGCTTCAATAGCGTACTCCACTGATCATTAAAGCCAAGAGAGGGTCAGCACGAGCTAGTTTCGAGGCGAGAAGGTAAGTCGATTCGTTTTACTGCTCACCTTGGAACAAACGGCCTGGTTCACGAACACAGTCATCATATTGTCAGCTTCAAGGATTCCATCGAAATTTTGGTGTTAATCTCCACTTACCATCTGGGGAGAAAGTGTTCACACCACGGTCTGTAAGATGAGATTTCAACCCAGCGTAAGTACCAGCAATTCTCTTTCGAATTAGCTCTCTAGACCAGTCAAATAGTTGAACTTACCATACTCAGATCTCGTTGCAAACATTGTAAGGTTCAGACGTAGTGTTTGGGGGTATATGTGAAGCTGGGGAGGCAAAAACCAGCACCTCCTCGAGAGGAGGTTCCAGCGTACGACGGTGCCACCGCTATTTTCTTGCGTCTTTACGATCGATTTTTCTCAGAGGTTAAGTAAATCGGGTATGACAATACATCAATGGTATACTAATAAGCTCTGCATGCGATTCCTGTTTTCGTCTAACTCGAAAGTTTTGAGTAGGCAGCAGGCGCGAAGAATGCACGCGCGACTTTGACAAGGTACAGCGGTAGGGAAGAGACCCCTACCATAAGAGAGACTTTCCAAATGAACCTGATTGACATGACAAATGAGAGATCTATGAAAGGAAAGGAGTAAGTATACTGTCTGCCTTGGAGATGCGACGTGGAACTCTAGTCACCAAAGTATTCTGGGAGAAACGTCATAGAAATGCTGTACAGGAAGAGGGTGACGACAAGGGAGAGAGTCATGTAGAGGTGCCTGATAAACCAAATGTAATAATGTTAGTAAACGTAGTGGCGTGGACCTTTCAAAAATGAAGTCGCGACTTACCAAGTCGTAATCTCCAGTGCGACCATGATGAGCTCGTTCAAGATGAGGGCGGTGAAGGAGATAGACACAATGTTCAAGAACTCGTTCTCGAAAAGGAGTAGAGACATGATCATGATGGCACCACCTGTATGAAAGATCCATTTGAGAAACAACGACCCAGCGATTGAAAATAAATTGAACGAGCGACGTACCTTGGTACACACTGATCATGGTCCACATGAAGAATGTCTTGTACGAAAGAGAACGACCCTATAAGGTAGATGGTCAATATCTTTCCGAAAAGTGTCCTAGAACCTGACCCACCTTAGTCAACTCTTTGTATAGCTCAGGGTACAGAAGCGCTACATCCTCATTGACGTCTTTATCCAAAACCAGAGAGAACACTGGAGCCATAGTGTACACAGTAGCATATCCAACTTGAAGCCACCCTTGGTACAGAGCGATAGGAGCAAAATAGAAGATTGCTGAAAAGACGGCCTGCATCACCGAGATGATCAAACCTCTGTGAATGACGAACTGAGCGAGCTTGGCAGAACGCTTGTACGAGTTTCTGCCGTGCCAGACGAGGAGCTTTGTGAGGTAGCTGAACTGATTAATTGAGAAGTCTGCCGCTAGGGAGGCTTGTTTTCCTTCTTTGCCGACGATACCGACACCTGCGAAATGGATGTTTGAAGTTTCTTAGGCAGAAGTCCAACAACATCGCTAATTGAAGAGACGATTACTCACCAACATCAGCAGCTTGAATCATACTAACATCATTACCACCATCGCCAATGCAACAGACCCTTTTCTTCGTGAAGTGTCTGATTAAGCGAGCGACGTCTGCTTTTTGAGTGGGCGAACATCGACAAGCGACCACAGCAGGTAATTGAGTAGCAATTTCGATGAACTCATTCTTGAACCTATCAAGGCAGAGTTGGAGTGATTCACCGTCGATGACCAAGCAGCAATCGAGTTTTGTCCGGAGGAAGTCGAGTTCGTCCTGAATCTGAGCTGAAGTTTTCAGTTTAGCGACTTGGTGGATGTATTGACCCCGGGCAACAAGCTTTGTTGAGATTGCAATACACGTTGCAGTTTCAATTTTGTCACCAGTAAGCTACTCACAGGGAGAACAACGTCAGAGTTTGCCGGAAGACGCACATGACGGATCCACTTACCATCCAAATCTTTAGTCCAGCATTTCGAAGCAGCTCCAATGTAGCCTTGACGTCATCTTGAAGTTTATCTTCAACACCAGTTAACGCTAACAGTTCCAGGTCTTTTTCCAAATGCGAAGCGACGACGGCGCTCATTGCTTCGCTTCGATCCTTCAATTGCACGCTCGCCTTCTTGTAGTCTGTCGTGAACGCTTCATAGCTCTCCTCCGTCAGCTTCTTTCTGCCAATAACCAGAGTTCTCAATCCTTCTCTCGCCATATTCCCACACTCCTCCTCTAGCCAGTCGTTCTTCATCACAATGCGGGCCATGACAACGTCGGCACCCTTTTGAACGAAGAAGTATTCGCCGGACTGACGGTCACGGACGACGATACCCATGCGTTTGGACTCAGATGTGAAAGGGAAGATCTCAAGAACGTCGAAGTGGATCAGGGAGTTATCTGGTAGACGCAAGCCCATTGATGTTCGGTCTCGCTCGACGAGTGTTAAGCCCACAGATTCCGTCCACTGTACGATGGCGACCTCGTCCGGAGACGAGGCTTGGTAAGCTACAGTTCCGTCGTCACCAGTGACAGGCGTAACCTGGGGCAAACAATCTGAGGTCAATGATGTTCCCTGTTAGAGGGGAAAAGATCATCCACTCACGTTGTGACACAAAGCAAGGGCCAAAACTGCATCCCGAACTCTCGAAGACATGTCTCTTCTCCCTCTAGTTGCTAACAAAGCACCAGTCGTGGTAAAATTGCGAGTTTGAGGGGCTAAAGCGAGCGTCGAGATTGTAAGTGAAATGGCGATTGGAAACAAGGGAAGAGTAGAACGAAAGACTCACGAGGGCTTCCAACTGAAGTATAGAACAACGCGAGTTGATGAGATACTTCATCCATTGAATCGTAGCCGTACGACATTGTTCCCAAGTGAAGCCTTCTCATTTCCATTTCTGTAAACGGGCAGTGAAGAATATGCGAATCGTTCAGTCGTAAAAAAAAGGCCTGAATCCGGCAAAACCAAAATGAATCACATACCATTCTGTGTCAACGTTCCTGTCTTATCACTCAAAAGATACTCGATCCTGCCCAACTCCTCCGGGAGCGTGCTAGTCCTCACAACCGTCTCCGGGATTTCAGGGTCGTGTTGGATTTGATATGCATACACAGTCTTCCCCATATCCAGGTTCACACGTAGGGAGATGGGTATGATGGAGGAGAAAAGGATAAGGAACCTGAAGACGTAGACGATCCATGTTCCTCGGAAACCGTTGAGAGCGACGAGGGCCACAGAGAGGGCGAACGTAACGGCACATAAGATCTGATATCAAGAGAAAAATTGAAAGAAGTTAAGAATTGAATGCCTTGCAAACTTGGAGTCAAACTCTATACCTTGGCCATTCTGTTGATCTCCAAATCCAACAACCCCGTCTTCGTCTCCGGATGACTAGTATTCATCACTGCCCTAGTTTCCGGCCCTGTATAGACAATAAAACCAACCGCAGTACCAGATGCAAGGACTGTGTTGGCCCAGAGGAGGTTCTCGGCTGTGAGAGGCTCGACTTGGTGTGCAGGCAAAACAGAGACATCGTCGGATGAGGAGGTTGCATTGATGGTCAAGGTACCGATGAATTGGTGGATATCTTTGATTGGTGCATCAGCTGAAAGAAGAGGTGGCTTTGAGTCTGACGTTGGGGAAACAGAGTAAAATTAAGAGGCGACGCACCGTAAAGCTCACCGACGAGCTCCAGAAGCGACTCATTGCCAGGTAGTTTCTGACATGCAGGAACGGCAACTCTCAATTTCCAATCTGTCTCTCCATCTAACTGATCTGTCCTGATAAAACACGTCCCACTCTCGTCGCTCGTCCTCAACAACACCATATCCGCCGGCACCCTCTGGTTCTTCTCCAAAACAACCAAGTCGCCGACTTTGAGTTTTGATGAAGGAACTGCTCGTGTCGGGGGTATCGAAGGTGATGAAGCTGGAGAACGGTCGAGGATGAGGTATCGAGCAGAGTTGGCATCTCGGTCTCGTAGGTATCGTGTGTAGTCGTCGTATGCCTCTTTACCCATCGTCACGCAAAGAACGAAGGCCAGAGGTGCAACATAGGTAACAATGAATCCTACAAGACGCAAAGAATCAGATACACTATTTGCTAGGATGTCCAAACGAGCGTGAAGCAACGTACCAATTTTGAGAGCTGGAATAAATTGACTCAGGGCGACCAGCAGGAAGTAGAGGTTGAAGAAGAACTTGAACTGCTCGTAGAATACCAAAGGTAAGAACGAGACCACATTGTATTTCTGATTTCTGACGAGGTTCGCTGGGAATTGAGAAACGAGTTTCGCTGTGCAATACGACACACAATGAGTAAGTCTTTCAAACCAGCTCCATAACCAAAGGAGAACCTGCAAGCTAACCTGATGGATTAAACGGGATGGTCCTCGATTTATCTTGTGTAGACTGTGACTTCTTTGCTTCTTTCATCGGGGGAGGTTGCTGTAGACACAAAAGGCAAGGTCAGAGATTACCCTTCGATTTCCTCCAGCCTTCCAGCCCCAGGAAACTAACCGTCGTCAGCTCATATTCGACAGTCTCATTCCTCTCTTCTTCGTACCCTGGTCCTCCCCCTCCTATCAGCAGTTCCTCCTCCTCGACGGCCGTTGACGCTTCCCGCTGGTGCTGCTGGTTCCTCCTGTTTGTTCTTCCTGACCGCGAGGCCATGGCTGATCTTGATGATTGAGACTTGATTGAGGTTAAGGGGATACTGGGAGAGCTGCTCATTAGGCCCCTGTACTTTTTAGGAGCGATTCATCGTTAGGGGATGCAACGAGGACGTTGCGCTGCGGCGAGAGAAGATCCCCTTAATATTTCATCGTATTATTCGAGAACATCTCCATCCCTTTACAATACGTCATTACTGATTTTTGCCTTGAAAAAGTTGAGCAGCAACCTGTCTGGAAATATTAAAGTTCTCAAGCTGGCGATCGCTTGTCTCCCATCGATTAAATCTGGCAGATTACGGTAATGGACGTAGTTCCTATCATATCCGGGTAAGCTCTGGGCTTGAGCATCAGAATAAATGCCGTCACTTGTCGTAGGAAACATGGTCACTTGGATAGTTTTCATCTTTAACGCCCAAACATGATTCGAAATGCCGTGCGTCAATAATCAGAGAACCCATCGAAGTGTTTATTTTAATAGTCCTCTTTTAGTCAGTATAGAATTTGCTGAGGGTACATTAAGCATATCCACACTCGGCGCCAGGAGAGTTTTGCACTACCATTCCACGAAGAGAACGCCTACATCGACCTACTCAAGAACTCAAGTTCTAGTAAGGACATGGACATCTCTCTGAACTTAGAACACCTCAAGGATCCTAGATTTTGGATGTCTGGCGGCGTACCTTCTTAGCCTTTTGAAGTGATCAATGGATTCGAGAGGAGATAATAAGGAGGAGCGGCGAGTTTTAGCTGCTTGCTCATCATCTCTCTTCACAATAATCAAATTATATGGCTCCTTTTTGTTTTTACCTTTCAGTGCCATCATTTACAAGACATAAACCGGAAATACTCTCACGGCTGATGCGCCATTCTATACCGCGCTCTTTCGGACATTTCCTTTTCGAATTGCAAAGGCAGATTCTAACTCCCACCTCTATATTCAAGCACCAGAGCAAAAAAGAAGTTTCTTGTACCCCACTCTCCAATGGGAGCATCACCACCATTACACAAAGCACCATATACTGTCACTGAACAATTCACTTGCTGTTCCGACTCTGGCTCCTCCTTGCTGCATTAGAAACCTTTCAAGTCCCACCACTTATTTCCCGATTCCATTTTCAGATGACCCTCGCTCACTCAGGTTCATTGATCGACACGATAGAACCTCTTCCTCTGGCAGCGATTCCAGTCGTCGAAAATACGAGCGCCGATATCGACACGTCGGGTGGGGATCCAACCGATGATAGTACCAATCATGATGGAGCTACCATTGCGGTAGTGAAGAAGCTAGATATTGAACATGCTGTTGTCGAGAACGATCCTCGAGCTTGGTCCAGTACGAAAAAGGTACGGGTTTGAATACAGTTATTTTGTATTTTTGTTTATAAGGACAATAACAATATCTCTATCAAATTCTAAACTGACTCTTATTCCCGTTTGATTTCTGCTACGTTTTGAATCAGACCGCCATCCTGATCATGATCTCTCTGGGGGCTGTCACGCCTACCTTGGGTGCAGCGATTTACAACCCGGTTAGTATCCGGATTCCCTGCCTTCCTTCTCCTCGAGGCGGCCGATGTTGGTAGAAACTATAAGTCCCATTTGCTTTACTGACATACGCTCTGTATTCGCTCAGGCATTTAGTCAGGTATATATGAATATTCATTTTCGCACCTTGTTCTGTGACAAGCTGCGACGTCGCTGACTGCTGCCCTCAACCTTCTACATCAGCTCGAACAAGAACTCCATGCAACCGAATCCCAACTTGCACTTTCGCTCTCAATTTTTGTCCTTCTGCAAGGAGTCATTCCTATGTTCTGGACCGCGCTGGCTGAAGCGACAGGTCGAAAATGGGTTTATTTGACCTCGTACACAGTCTTTATCATCGGTACTTTGGTTGCTTCACGAAGTAATAGCATGGGACTTCTGATTGGAATGAGGTGTCTACAAGCTATTGGGTCTGCTGCAGTCTTAAGTATCGGAGCTGGGACGCTAGCGGATATCTATGAGACGAAAGAGCGAGGTGTGAGTGTATTGTTATCTTCAGCTCGGAAATTCCAAGTCTGATCCTTTTCAATGACTCAAAAAGACCAAAATGGGTCTCTACTATGTAAGACGATCTTTCATTTGTCAATAAATTTCCATTGCACTAAGTCTCCAGGTCACTGATGGGGGTGTAGTTCCTTTTTATTATCTTCAGGCGGCTCCTCTGCTCGGCCCAAGTATGGGACCTCTGGTTGGTGGGGCACTAACATCAGGATTCAACTGGAGAGCGACATTTTATTTCATCTGTTCTCTTGGAGCAGTATCATGGGTCAGTGTAGTTCAATAACATGTGTAATTAGTCTTAGCTTTTCACGCATACTCACACTCCCCTTCTCACTTAACGCCTACTGTCAACTTCAGGTTGCGTTCTGGTTCTTTCCAGACACTTGGCGAAAGGAGAGATCAGCCGTTTATCAGTCAGCATATCGAGACTTTCTGAAACAAAAGTTGGAGAATGAGGGTCGCCTGGAAACCTCTGAGAAGCAACAAGTCCCGTCCATGCCTATACAGAAGAGGAACTGGCGAGGAAAACTTGAATATAGGAGTAAAAGTGACTTCAGGATTCAATTTAAACATATAACCCCGGTACCAGCGGCGATTCGAGTCCTCAAAAAACCTCACAATGTGATTGTGATGATCGCATCAGGTAAATAAAAATTCTTTTAAGAAATTAGATTAAATTCAGCATCACAGAACTGAGCCAGGCCCTCAAACAATCTGCAGGGTTTTTATTCGCGGCCCAATACACCGTCGCATTTACCTCAGCCCTGACCTTCTCCGCCGCGCCGTACAACTATAGCGCTTTCAAAGTCGGACTCGTACTCGTCTCTTTCGGAGGAGGAAATATCATTGGCTCTATCCTCGGCGGTCGATACTCCGATCGGGTTCTCAAGCATCTGAAGGCGAAGAACGGGGGCGTGGGGGAGCCAGAGATGAGATGTAGGAGCATGATTCCTCCTATGCCGCTGATTGTGCTGGGATTCTTGGGGTATGCATGGTGTGTTCAAGAAAAGACTAGTATTGCGGGGCCGGTGGTGTTTTTGTTCGTTGCTGGGAGTAGCTTGATGGTAACTTATTCCTCGTGAGTTTCTGGCTTGTTTTGTTACTCATCTCATAGAATGCAACACTGACTTCTGTTTGATCTACAGCGCTCTGGCTTACCTTGTCGATGCCAATATGGGAAGTTCCTCAAGTGCGTTTGCAATGAATGCGTTTGCTAGGGGCCTCTTCGCTTTCGTCATGTCAGAAATCGCTATTCCCATCCGAAATGCGATCGTAAGTCAAATTGCCTCTCAAACACATGGCTTGCCTACCGTTCGATTCTGACTAGCGATGTATTGAAGGGCGATGGTGGATTGTATACCCTTATAGCTGGAATCTTAGCCTTTGCTTGTAGTTTACTGGTGCTGCTGATGTATAAAGGCAAGATGGTAAGTGCTGAATTTCTCTGGCTGAGATATCAGTCACTGATTCTATCGCACCTTCTAGTGGAGAGACCCAGATTACAAGATGTTTTCTAGAAAGCAAAAGCCTAGTGATGTGGAGTCTGGGAAATAGAGTTTCAGGTCTCGTTTGGACGCGTGGAGAATGAATGAATGCATTACAGCGCGGTGACCAACCAGTTTATTCCAATAAAATTAGAATTGACTTTCCTCCCACCCGCTTCGTTGTATAACTTGAGGTTAGTGTTTTGGCTGCCAGGCAGCAGAAGTAAGAAAAGATTTTTCAGGGCCGGTGTCCTATGGCAGTCCCCATGAACTTAGCCGCCAGCATTTCGCTCGACTCTTGTTCGCCCTTTGATTTCACCTCACTTTCGAACCTCACCTTTCTCTTCTCTCAGTTCTCATGGCCAAAGTGAAGATTGTAAGCACTTCAGATCGTCCGTTCAGATAAGTATGAAGGCTCATTTGTATTTGCCTCTCTTAGCTCTCAATCGGTCGTCCCTCAGAGACTTCCCATGTTCTGTCTTCATTCGAAGAGCAGGTGGAATGGACTGTGAGTATTAATATGATCTAGTTTTCATGCTTGAGTATCTAACGAAGCTCTTTTTTCCACTCAGTTCATTGCTCAAACTAATCGCCTCGACACCGTTCGTTTCCATCCTTCTACGGGAGCTTCATTCAAAGACTGATTTCCCTTTCCCCAATAGATCGAGAATATCAAGGCCTCAGTGAGATCCGAAGGGCCATTCGAAGTCGTCATGTTCTTCCTCACATTCTCCAAATCTGCCGAAACCGGTCTGCCGTTTCCCTCACAGCAAGAGATGTTTGAACCCTTAGTAGAAGGTGGAAAACTGAAGGTTGTGATTGCTCCTGGGGCTGGATTTGAGGTGAATTTTGCTTGCTTTGTATTTCTGTGAAGAGTGGAGACTAACACCTTTGCGGGGCAAAACAAACAGCACGTCGATACTGACTACCTCACCCGAAACGGCGTTTTCTATGCAAATGGGCCGGAGACTGTGGGAAAACGAACGGCTGATTCGACGTTGATGCTCATCATGCAAGGTTCGTCCGGTCGCTTTTCCATTCTGCTTGCAACGGGGGCGGTTCTGACTCTACGAGGGCGATGATACAGCCTTGAGGGGTTCGTCTGAGCATGAGCATAACTTGAGAGAGGGGAAGTGGCTGGATAGGTCCATCGTCTCCAAGGACTCACGGGAATGTACTGTAAGTGTCAGAATTAAAACTCTCGCTGCTTCGCGCTGCTGATCAAAACACTACTTCTGACTCTAACTCTCACACCATCTAATTGTTATCTCATAGATTGGAATCATTGGAATGGGACGTATTGGACAGTATGTAGCGAAAGGCGCTGAGAGTTGGTTGGGCATGAAAGTTGTTTATACAAAACGATCCAGGTTACCAGCTTCAGGTGAGTACATCATCTGTTTCATCCAAAATCTTGATCATTGAGCCGCTTTGTTTTCCTAATTTCAGAGGAAGGCAAGTTTAAGTACCTCAGTTTAGACGAACTCCTTGCGACCTCAGACCTCATCTCCCTCAACTGCCCTTTGACCGCCGAAACCCACCATCTGATAACAGCCAAGGAATTTGCGAAAATGAAAGATGGTGTTATAATTGTGAACACCGCGAGGGGCGCTGTGATCGATGAGAACGCATTGGTTGAAGCGCTGGATAGTGGGAAAGGTGAGAGTTCTTACTTGTTTAGCCATGGTGATCAATGGAAGGTCGTATGTGCGGTTGCTGACTTTGACTGTACTTCTTTGTTACAGTCCTGAGAGCTGTAAGTGAAGTGTATGGTCCTACGAACCTGACCGAGCTCTACTAACTCCTACTCACCTACTTTGATTACTTGCATCGCCAGGCTCTCGATGTAAGTGACGGCATGTCTCTCCCTCTCTCATCGGTATTAACTATATTGCTCAAATTAGGTGTTTGAAAATGAGCCTGCAATCCATCCCGGTCTTCTGAAGAACCACAAGTGTATTCTAACCCCTCACTCAGCGTAAGTTCTCTTCGTCTTCCCTTTTTCTCCTCATTTGACTCTCTCTTAACCCTTCCCTTATCGCAGGTGCCTTAACGAGACTATCCAAAGAGATCATGAATTAGAGATGTTTGAAAACCTGAAGCATTACTTGAAGACGGGCGCGCCGTTCACACCTGTCAACAAGCCGCTGCGGTCTTGAGTGCTTGAGGAAGCTTCAATTTGTTGTTAGAACGGCGATGGTCAATTAGAACCGATGTTAATGACTTATATTGGCATAATTTACGAGTGTATGGCTTTAGATTGCCGCCGTGTGGTTTATCCAGCGGAGGAAAAGTTGCTCGCACACTTTGTTTTCGAGCCGACAACGGGGAGGTGTGAGATCCAATAGCACCAAAATACCAGCGTTACTTGTTCTGCTTATTGTTTTGATTCCACTGAGAATCTTCACAATCAATGGACCGTCTAGGACCGACGAAGCTGGCAAGAAAGTTAATGCGATGGGGCCCAAAGCGCAGAGAAGAGAAGCTGGAATCGAAAACGAATGACACAGGGTAAACTCGCTCAAGCACTCTCGAATCTTGTCTCCCTCTCCCCACGACCGTCCCAGTTTCATTGTTTCATCTGCACTGGTTGGACCTACACTTTCGTGAAGAAATACTCTGTTTGATATTTCATATCTGCATGAGTTCCGCTGACCTTTTGTTTTTTCTGCGACATATTTCTATTCGGTTCAAGTTCAATAGGAAGACAGAGGTGCGCCATCTTCTTCTATCTGCAGGAACTTTCAGAGGGAGAGAAGGAGAAACAAATGGGCTGCAGCTATGAGAGAGAAAGCATGATAGGGCGAAGGAACAACTGCGCCAGCATCTGCTCTGTCTCATCTAAATTACCGGCAATGACACGCGGGCTTCCGTTCGATGAACACTGGTCACTGCTTTCTAATCCCATGAAATTTTGATTTTTGTTTCTTTACATACTTTGGACAGCCGTCCCCGCTTGAGAAGACGAATACAACGACATATCTTTCCCAGTCTCCTTCGGAACGCTGGTTGTTTGGCTCTTATCATCAGGGATCTACGCCTGGGAAATTTCCCCGACACGTGAGAGGAACAATTCCCTCCCTGATTAGTGTCTCGTCATCCATTAGCTTTCAGGCATTTTTGGATGAAGGCTTAGCCCAGCTTTTTAGTCGACACATGTGACTGCCGCCGCCGCTTCAGCTATTCACTGACTGAGACTCCATCTCTTTCTCCACCCACACATCCACTGGACCCTACCTCGTTCCATTCTCGATACCTCGGGACCTCCCCTCGGACGCCTTCCTTCCCAAGAGCGAAACAGATCGCTGCGGGCTTTTCCTCGCGTCATCGACGTCGATCGAATTATTGTGGCTTCGATACGGTGCGTTACCCCGAAGGTGGTTTTTGAAGCTATCTCGACACTAAACCTATTGGGCTCCAAGCCAAGTTCTCTTTTTGATACTACCCAACAGCCATCCTCTCCATTCAAGTCTTTTTTTTTAATGGTGAGCTGCTCCTTATCTGCACACAACGACGGCGTCCTACGTCTCCTATCTCACAAAAATCTCATCCCTGTCTTGCTTTTTGCCATTATTCTTTAATCGCTGCACCAAAAGGGCATGCTTTGACGAAACCTGATACTATTCTGACACTCCTAGGCCACGAACTGTCAAGTTGAAGCATGGCACTTTGTCCTCCCAAGCTCTCTCAACAATCCGACTCCTTCTCGTCCGCCTCGTCAACTTTTACATCGAACCATGGCAACGACTGGTCCGACGAGTCCTCACCATGGGAAACAGGCAACACAAGTCCAGGTAGTAGTAGTAGTGGGCATAGGCTTTTGAGATATGGCGAAGAGGAGGAGCTGCAGCGGGTTCTCGAGGAAAGCATGGTCGGAAGAACTGTTGGGGGGCATCCTGTTAGTAAAGTAGTCCTTCACCCCTATTGCCCTTGGAAAATTTCTCGAATGGCCCTCGGAGTTGCCATCTATTTCACTATTTGGTTGAGCTGAATGAGACGGTCAATTCTAACGCGAACGTTTTCATTCGCAGTCGTCGATTCAGCCGTCGTCCAGCAAATCGACGAACGTCGCAACCTCGATCCCTTATCGGACCCTACCGCCTTTACCAACACCTACCCATCCTGAACATGAGATTCGACATACTTCTCCTTCGAAATTATCAAAGCAGTATTCTCAAGGGTCCCCAAACAAAGTTTCGACTGGCACTAAAGAACGTGGGAAGTCGCACCACCTTAACATTCTCCTATCGACATCGACCACCCACACAAGCTTGGAAAACATCGACAATGAATCTATCTCACCAACACCAGTACATGAAGGGAAGGAAACAGGCAATGGTTATCTCCTCAACGCAGAGCGCAGCAACCAGACAGTTGTTGGTAGACCTCTAAGCAATTCACCTACAGCTGGGCAGTTCTCATCTTTACCACCACCAGAAATAGAACCACCTCTATTCTACAAGATAAGAAAACCTTCTCTACCAACTCCACCCATCCCATCCAGCTCCAATAGCCAGCGACAACAGGAGGAATCCATCCTTAGCCCCCTTCCATCCAAAAGATTCGCTGATCCATCGACTGGAAGAACCTATATTATGTCTCGATATACAGATCAAACATCCCTTTCACCGTCAATCCTCTTGTCACCTAGCTCGAGCGAGTTCAGTGATACATCAACCGTCACCGCTTCGTCGCCTCGTACATCCCAGCCTTCTGCAACCTGGTCAAGCTCACCACCACCGACGCTGTCACCTAAATCACCAATGAGGAGACTGGTATCCACGAGTGCCTTGTCGGCGAATGCGAAGAGCGCAGGTGAGAAGAGGAAAGGCTCGTATGAGCAAGAAGAACGTGGTGTTGCACCATCAACGCTGATGAGTTCTGGTGTAAGTTCCTGACCTTAATGTCGTCATTCTCATAAGCTTGGCTCATCGTGTTCCTTCTCGCTTCCTGACTCTTTTGTTTCTGTATCGTCTTGTTCGGTTGCTACTATTCAGGGTCTTGGAGTACAGAGCCTAAAAGAACGGGGTGGTCCGACTGAGGACGGTGTAAGTTGACTGTTCCTTATTTTCCCTTCAGGAGCACCTTTATCCTGCTCCACTTCCGTCTGCTCCTTGTGCGTGTGATAGGGGCATTCCCCAGTCACGTTCATCCCCGCCTGCGCCCTGCTCAGTAGAGCTGGCGTTTATTGAATACGGTCGATTTGAGAACATCTTTCCAAACTTGATTTTCTATATCTTATCCTTGCTTGTTGTCAGAGCTAAGAGACAAAGTGCTGACGCCAGATGTTTGGTTTAAAACCTTAGTGCCTCACCGGATCGCCGCCGTCGCGGTCGCAGTCGCAGTTGTCAACTCCGCCTTCATTCAACTCTTCTGTCGTCGTCAGTACAACTTCCCTCCCCACGACGAACAAGTCGAATGTAATGCTTCAGAACATCGGTACTCACCATCACCAGCAAGGCTCACCGATTCTCAAACCGAGCGACACCCCAGAAGCGCCCCCGGCCCCTATGGAGTACTTCCCCCAACCAAGCACTTTTGCAGGAGGATTTGTCACTGAGCAGTTACAACATGCAGGGGCTATACTTCCGGCTTTGATCTCTGGGCAGGTGCAGCAAAAGCACCAGGAAAACAGCCCACCCTCATCACCAACACTACCAGTTCAGTCCCCTTTTAGCTCGACCGGTGATTTGCAGCTTCACCAGTCACCAGTCATCGTAGACTCATTGGTCCCTCCCACCATACCCATCATCGACGAAAAAATACTCATACCATCTGTTCCTGCAGCTGAAAGCAGCCCAAGAACGGCGTCGTACTCTCAGAGCTACCGTCTTATAGCAACCTCTTCGACCAACGCTGAAAACACGACACCGAAGTCTATTCTTGGTCTCAATCTTGGTGACAGCCCTAAAATCTCCCACTTCTCATCTACGACAGAGTCTCCCACCAAGCCGAAGAGGCTCACGAAACGACATCGTCCAGCTGTGGTGAAGAGGGTTTCAGAGTTCTCCTCTGCATTGTGGGAAGGAGCCAAAACATCAGCAGTCGCACCACCCGGTATTCAGCAGTCAATGGGTCATCCGATGTCGATTGTAACTTCAACAACAGTAACAGAAACAGCTGTCGCATCTTCGTCCTTTTTTAAGTTTCGTTCGAAATCGACGGTAAACCTTCCGCAGACACTGCTGCAGCAATCTCAGTACCAGCAGCTTCTTCTTCAGGAACGTATACCTGATACTTCCGAAACAGATTCCCCAGTCTATTCCAATAATTCTTCTCCCGGACAGCAACACCCGCCACCGTCTCTCCATCGGTCGAAATCCCTCAGCGACCGGTTTGTCGACACTTTCATGGGCAGAAGATCTAATTCCAGCTCCAGCTCTAGCTCAGGAATGGTGGAAAGAAAGGGCGGTATCGGCTTGGAAGGAATGTCGCCGATCACCCCTTCGTCGATCGACAGCACGCCGCCAGTAGAGTTGGAAGGAGGTGATGACGACGTTGGTGTCTTGATGAAGGCTATCAAATCGGCTAGTCCATCAAGGAGGTTGACGAAGCGAAACAAGAGTCCTCAGGAGAACGAGGCTAAGAAGTTGGAAGATGGCCTATATCGTTCTATCACAGCGCCAGGCTCACCGGTCAGCCCCTTCGGCTTCAATCTCAACACGGTCTCAATGCCCAAAAGTGCCTCAGTTATGTTATCATTGGATCAACTCCCAAAAGGACCCCGGTGGTCTCCGTCACTCGAAGTGTCTCCACCAGCAACGGCCAAACCGCAACATTTTCCGACGTCCTCAACAAACACCCTCCCTGATCCAGTCTCGACAAACTTCACCATCCAGTCTCGGCCTCAGCTTGGTCCCGTCAGAACTCGAGGGATCAGTTTGTATCTGCCAACCCCCGTTGGAGGCTGGGATTCTGTCGGCGAGATCGACTCAGGCTACTTCGGAATCTCCCAATCTGCCGTTCAATCACCTGAGAAACTCCGATTCTGGGACGATGACGATGCTCCGTTCTTCCATGAAAACAGAAATTATAGTCATGGGCCCAGCAATACCCTTCAGGTCAACCCGCACGTCTCAAATACTCCCACCACAACATCGCCAATCTCACCTCGAACTCGATCGCAGAGCGAAGCTAGAGCCCGTCGAAGAAGAACTCTGGCGGATATACCAGATGACAGTGAATTCTTTGAAGTTGTCACGAGAAGACATCGGGAGTCGAGGGTCAGAGGACATTCGGTCGATTTCTCTGAAAGCACCAATGCTGATCAGCACGAAGTTGAATGGAGGGATCAGATGAGATGTTTGTTTGTCCTGAGAGAATTTATGAGGACTGAACGTGGATATGGAGAGAAGTTAGAGAGTTGGTCTCGAACAAAGACACCTGTGAGTTTTTCATGGGTTCTGAGTCCGTGCTGACTGTTTGTCGCTAATCCTCTGCGGTTTTTTCCAGACACTACCTGTAGTTCTCGGCCATCGACTGGAATCACTTGTCCAACTTTCATTCTCGATATCAGCCAAGCTTTTGGATGATCCATCTCTTTGGGGGCTCAGTCAAGCGTTCGTCAACCTCGAGGCTGAAATGCTAGAAGCCTTCAGTGCTTGGGCCGGCGTCATTGGCGTCTGGATCGGTGTTGGTGTTGGCGAAGATGGTGTGTTGAAGAGCAAAACTTACAGTAATGAGAAGGGTGGGCTTGAAAAGGATAGGACTGCGGACCGGTCGAACACCTTTTCCGATCTGGTCATCATGCCTGTCCAGCGCGTCGCTCGATACGTACTCCTATTCAAAGGTGAGCTGATTCTCTGTTACATAAAGAGTAGTAGACCATAATTGATCTTTTGAAAACGTAGATCTCCTCTCTCACACTCCAGTCAACTCGCAGGAGTACTTCCCACTCCTCCAAGCTTTGGCGGTCGCCCAACGAGTCGCATCCAGGACTGATGAGGCTCAAAAGACGGACGTATCCTCTACGAGACTTGCATCTCGACGAAATTCCCGTAACCCAACCATCAAAAACCGCACCGAATGGAGTTTCCGACGATCTGATGGGCGAAGGCCGTCAGCACCCACGATCACTGTCGCCTAACCCTACAACAAAATACGCAATCAAATCTGTTGCTACAAATATATTCTCACAACTGTGTTTGTATTACTGGATCCTCGATCCCCATCAGAATTTCTTGTCCAATTAGTAGTCGCTATCCCCTTTTATCCCTGACTTATCAAATCTTGCATTTCTGTCTCTTAAAAAAGCACGCATCCGTGCCTCTTTCTTTTCTAAACGTTCTGTTGCATTGCCATAAATACCCCGCTATACATTATTCACACTCATCAACCTTGTTCCCTTTGCATACCTTGCTCTCCTAACGACACTTTAATTCTATGGCTATGTTAATCTCTGGACAGTTTATTGGAGGTTCTACCTACTTAGTATTTATCAAGCTCTGTTATCAATTGCTTGTCATGTCAAGATTTATGAAGGAATTGAAAATCTCTATTAATGCGCTTAGGTCTCTCTCTGCCGCTGTCTGTCTACCGACTCATCATTTGCGTGCGCGTCATGTTCAACGTTGTCTGTGGCTCGCGTCCCCAGAGGGCAACGACGAGAACGCTGCCATCTTCGACTTCTCGCTTAGTGCTCCACAGATGGCTAAGCTGGGTGCGTTAGATATCAAATATAGGGTTTGTTCTCAAAACCCATTGGAGACACAAATGTCCAGCCCGCGTATCCTTGGGATGGGGAGAACGTCACGCTGCTGTAAATACCACAATCAGGCCATATGGGTTGCGGTGCCATCTCCTTTCATAGATTACTGTATGCACAATGTACGCTTGAAGTTGCCTGTGACTTGAGACTTGAGAGGGTTTCGTGATGAAGCTATTGCCTACCTACATTGAGCTTGCCGCCAACGTCCATCTTCGAGTTCTCATCAGTCTCGGAAACGCTGCAACCTGTAATTACCCCTTCCACCTGAGATGACTGATGAGATTCTCAAATGTTGATGTCATCCTCTCTGATAATGCTTCTTCTAGAGGTTAAGCTAGGTCCTCAAATGGCCTCCCCTTCAATCTAAAGAAGCCGTACTTCTGTTCCCAACAGCATACAATAAGCGATAAATCCACAATGGTCTCAATCCCACTCCGACCAACATCCTCAGGCGATACTCGACGACGCCCTGGAGATGCTACCCACCGTCGCTCCTCTTCCTACTCGACGCCCCGAAAGCCGCCAAAGATCCCAGCATGGCTCTTCTGGCCATTACTCCACGTTCGAGCACTCTCACCACCCGTACTGATGCTCATACTATTCACCGCTTTACTGGCGTCCCACTTTGTGTTACTGAAGCCCACGAGCCCGGCGAGGAGCATGAAGATCGGGTGGCAGGCTTGGGACGTTGTCGAGGTTGGATCAATGACGACTGCGACGGAGCAGACGGGAGAGACCGTGGATGAGAAGGTGACGGATGATTATGATGTGGATGTTGGGCTGCCGTTGGATGTATGGGACCCGCTGCTGCTGCATAAAACCGGTTGTGAGTTTCTTCCCCGTCTTTAGCTGCCTAACCCACTAGGCTGTGAGCCTTCCACCGAAAGAAGTATAACTGACACTTGCTTTATGTCTTTTCGCTATTGTCTTTTTGGCTCGCTCGAATGGTATAGTGACGGAACTCTCAATCCAGTCGTGCCTAGGTAAAGAGCTCCGTCTCCCTATTCTTCCAACCTTTCTCAAAATCCCATCGGTATCTTGTAGCTCATCTTCTTCCTTTTCTTAACCTCTGTTTTATCGAACAACTGTAGCTCCGTGGATCTACCCAAAAGCCTGTTATCCAGCAACGACGCCTGAGGAAGATGCGACGAAGGGAAGCTGGGTGGTCAGTTTTGTGCTCTTTCTATCTTTGCAACCTCCGCCACTCACACCCATCCTCTCAAATCTCTGTGGGGTCTTAGAGGGTCGAGAAGGACGTCAACGCTAAGTCAGGGCTGTGGTGGCTGCATATCTACTATCGAAGGAGTCGAAGGTTCGATGGTCAGTCCTCTCCAAGCGTTCAAGACCGAGATCTTACTTGGATGCAATATCTGTTTCTGAAAGCTGACAAGATCCTCCTTTTTCTACTACTGCACATCTCTGCTTTGGCCGGCCCTTCTTTGTCACCGCTCTTCTAGTCCCATTCATTACCGACGTCATTGTGCTCGAACCCAACGACTCCTTGCCGGTCGGATATATCCTTGCAAGTGGAGACGATTTCAGCTCTGGCGCCTGGCCGCGGCGCAAGAACAAGAAACTCGGGTACCGGCTAGAGACTCTAGACGATCTTCGTCGCCGTCGCCGTAGAAGCGCGATCAAGAGACAGGATGACAAGGATGACGAGTCGGATCATCCTGGTGTCGATATCGACTATTCTGAACTTCTAGGAGACGAAGATGAAGAGCCCTCCGCACCATCTCCGGCGTCGTCGTCTTCTTCAACGACCCCAACATCAAACAACTCGACGACGGTTCCAGATATCGAACCCACCCTCTCAGAGGAACAACACATCGTCACTGAGCTAACCCTTCTGTACGGCTCCGGCCCACCGCCATTCGGGTTTACGACCATCCCATCTTCGTCTGGAGCTAAGGATGCCAAAGTAGTCACGCTCGAGGACCTGCCAAGTAACGGGGTGATGAATAAAAAGAAGTGGGGCGCGGCAGAGGTTGCCGTTATCGTTAGAAAGGGAGTCAGCAGAGCGCCGAAGGTTGAGAAAGTGGTGTTTGGGGACGACGGTAATTTCAAGATCATGCAGGTAAGCTTTTCTCTGGCTTGAGGGTAACCATTTTCATATTGATCTTAATTTTCTTCTCGTTGTTATCTTAGATCGCGGACCTGTTAGTGTCACTTCATACTTAAGTCCGTAGACTTAGTTCGACTGACCCTTTCGCTTTTATTGCCTCTTTTCCAGACATTACTCTACTCCCTCAGGCTACTGTCGAGACGTCGAATCATCTTTTCGCTGTGAGGGAGATCCAACGTCAGAAGAACTCATTGGCCAGGTGCTAGATGTAGAGAAACCGGGCTTCGTCGTGTTCAGTGGTGATCAGCTGAACGGACAGGGAAGCAGCTGGGATGCAGAGAGTGTTTTAGCCAAGTAAGTCATATTTCTTTACCTAGGTGAAATCAAAAGCGATGATTTCTCACACAACAGAATCTCTCCTTTAGGTTCGCAGCTCCTGTCATCGCCCGAAAAATCCCCTGGGCGCTCATATTTGGCAACCACGATAGTGAGGAAACGACGCTTTCAAGGGAAGGACTAATGCGCTACGTTGAGCGGATGCCGTACAGCGTTTCCTCACGCGGTCCGGCTGAGGTCGCTGGTGTCGGAAATTACCTCGTCAAGGTGTACTCTCCGGACGCTAGTCGGATACATCTGCTTAGTCTTTATTTCTTGGACAGCCATGACTATATGAAGCAGAAAAACCCTTTTGCTCAGCATGTGAGTTTGAGAGCACATCTTTCTGTTTGGAATTGTATGAGGAGCTGAACATTTGCCTCTTTTTGCTCTTTATCTTGCCTTTGGTGAATGGCAGAAATATGACTATATCAAACAAAATCAAATTGACTGGTACTTGAAGACTTCTGCTTCGGTAGCTAGTATCGAACGCCCCTTCACACCTGATGGAGTCGATGATCTAGGAGGGATTTGGAAAACAAAGAAGAGTACAAAGCGGAGGCTAGATGAAGAAAACGAGAAGAAGCAGACAAAAACGCTGAAAAAGCCAAATGCATTGTCAGTATTTGCTTTAATCACTTGCGGAAGTTCTTGATCCTGATCAATAATCTTCCTCTGTGACAGGATGTTTTTCCACATCCCACTCCCTGAATCTGTCCTTCCTCCAGATATCTCACCCATTAACTCCGAGCCTCTTCATCTGGGTCAGAATGAAGAAGGTGACGGAGGATCCGAGACAAACTCATACCTCCTGGCTAACGGTCTCCTTCAAGCATCTGACGGCACGGTCCAGCTTGGCGATGGGATAGGAGGACAGCACATAGAACCAGAAGTCAAGGTTGTAGGAAATGGACATGTGCATACTGCGGATGACTGTGGGAGGCATCAAGGTGTATGGTTGTGCTTTGGAGGGGGTGGCAGCTATTCGGGGTATGGTAAAGTTGGGTGAGTACAGTCCCTCTGTCATCTTCTCTTCTTGATGGTTCCAAACTTAATCGCAACCTTTTTCCCCTGAATAGTTTCGAGAGGCGTTTTAGAATCTACGACGTCTCTAAATGGGGTGAGAAGATTACGACTTACAAACACACGGACTCTGGCGCGATAATAGACAAGGAAGATCTCGTTGGTGGAGATGCACCGGCCCTTCGATAGTAATCTCTTACAATAAGAGCATCTTGTGTATGGCAATGGCTTTATTTCGTATACTTTTCTTTGTGCGCAAGCTCGTCTTGCATGGATTTGTTGTGATGAGACAGTGTAGGGATTATGATTGAATTTGACTACACAGAATGTTTCTCCTTTTTTCAATATTTCTTGTAAAACAACTGATGTCATTTATATTTTGCTGCTGGTTCCTGGCTTCCGTCTGTCAGTTGTCAGCAACATCGGCAGTTCCCTAGTCGCAAGTTCCGCCACGGATGGGACAAGAATAAATATTGCCCAATAAAAGGACGTTCAAATCAGAATCCAATGGAATATATTCTACAACATTTTCTTAGTACCCACAGTCAGTGAATCCCACTGGAAAATGGAACCTGCCGTCGACACATTCGTAACTCTCAGAGACATTGGTTTAAAGCATGTCGCTTCTAAAATTGGTGAGTCCTAGGGCAAATAATTACTCGGTAGGACTTTGAGAAGTATGCTGGAGATCAAATGACTGACCTTGTTCCTTGAAACTGCTGGCTTCATCCACTCTTTGGATCTGTCTCATTCCCAGGTCGCAAATGGGACATCATCATGGAGAAGGGAGAAGGACTCTGGGTGACTTCAACAGATGGCAGAAAGTACCTTGACTTTACTTCAGGCACTGGTACTACCAACTTGGGGCACTGTCATCCTGAAGTTACTATGGCTGCTCAAGAGCAGTGCGGCAAGATCAGCCATGCTCAGGTGAGGCCATCTTCAACTTCCTTCTTGAAGAAGCTGTTATTATAACTTTTCTGGATTTGCAGTGCGCAATCTACATGAATATCCCGTATCTTCGTTTGGGTTAGTGCCAAAGTACCATCGATTTAATGGTTACTGTCCAATACTAAGATCCGGCCTCTCATTCTGTTAGTGCAGAAGCTTTTGAAAGCAATGCCATGTCCTCATCTAGATACCTTCTTCTTCTGGAACTCAGGCTCAGAAGCGATCGACGTTGCGATCAAAGTGGCACGTCGATGCACCGGCAGGAACAACATCATTGTCTTTCAAGGAGCTTACCACGGTCGAACGTACGGTGCTGCTTCTCTCACAACCTCAAAGACTCTCATGTCCGAAGGGTAATGTTTTCTTGTTGAGATCGATTAGCGTACTGCTGATTCGGCATTCCGCTTCTACGTTTGTGACTGCAGAGTCGGGCCCATTCTGCCAGGAGTGTTTACGTCGCCTTTTCCTTATTGGCATCAGATGGGACTCCCAGTAACAACACCAGAATCCGAGCTAGTTAGACAGGCGTTGTTCCAGCTGGAGCTTGTTTTGACCCAGAGAAGCGCTCCAAGTGATACGTGAGTCGTCTTTTTTTCCTTTGACGCTTCGTTTCAAGTCCCCGTGAAGTTCATCAAATGTCCTTTTAGTGCAGCCATATTCTTGGAACCCGTTCTAGGAGAGGGAGGATATGTTCCAACACCGGCTTTGTTCATCGAAGGGGTCGCAGAGGTTTGTAAAAAACACCACATTCTCCTCGTCGTGGATGAAGTTCAGACTGGGTTTGGACGGACCGGGAAACTCTTTGCTAGTAAGAGCTTTCTCTAAAATCTCTCTTAGAATATGCTGACGTTTTTGCGTTTAAAGTTGAACATGCACCTAAAGTCCAGCCAGACATCCTCGTTATGGGAAAAGGACTCTCAAACGGATTCCCGCTCTCCGGTATATCTTGCTCTAAAAAAATTATGGACACTATGGCGGTTGGTTCTCTTGGTGGAACTACGGCCGGGAATGCAGTCGCTTGCGCTGCAGCAGCTGCAGTCGCTGATGTTTTCGCATCACAGGACATCTTAAGCAACGTCGAAATTCGTTCAGCGCAGCTCTTCACTGGTCTCAGAGCAATTCAAAGCTCTCCAAAGACTGGAAAAATGATTGCAGATGTTCGCGGTGTAGGGCTAATGGTAGCAGTAGAGTTCAACAAGCCTGTCGCTGTGAAGATACAAGATCTATGCGGGGAGAAAGGGTTACTATTGCTGACCTGCTCGATGTTTCCCACCATCCGGTTTATTCCTGCTCTAGTCGTAACGGAGGAGGAGATGAGTTTGGCTCTCAACATCTTCACGGAAGCTTGCAATGAGGTCGCTGAAGAAGTAGGCTTGTAAATATGTTTGTAGTCCTCACTGATGAGTCTTGACAAATTCATGTTGCCAGAACCGTAGTAAATGTTCAGATAAATAAAAGGAAATTTCATAGCAGTATCGGACTTCCTAGCTCGATTGCAAGTTGACGCCAAGTTCTCTCTTTATCAGACCAAACCTCTGCCAAGATCTTTGCGACAAATGAGGGTCCGATTCGACCTTAAAGCAATACAAAGTAAGCCAGCAAACTAAATCACCAGCCCAAGTAACTGGAATACTTACTCGACCATCCCGCCCGCTTGATGAAACTTGAAACAACCTCACGGTGGCTTCCAATCGCACAAGATCCGGCGATTGTTAAAGGTAGCAACAGACCAACTTCCTGTCCGATCAACGCACTATCTAAAAGATCAATCACCGACTTGATACAATTCTGCACGCGGTAGTCTTCACGAGATGTTTCGAATATGTCGACCAGGATGAGGATGCGGAGAGCACAAAACATGATCTAGAGGATGGGAATTCGACGATCAGCGCAGAAACCGTCTATTCTTTGTAAGTGACACCTACTTGTGATCCAACAGAAACTCTGTCTTTGCTTCTAGTGGCCACTTCAAACCTGAATGCAGCTTGAATGTCATCATCCAACTCGATTGCATCAGCCTGGAGTTCCATCATGGCGAGTATGTTCCCATTCGCTTTTGACACCTCCCTCTGATTCACCAGATCTAATACCTTCTTCGATAATATCCAACCTGAGATAGACACACCAAACACAGATGAGAGTTCGATCCCTTCGAGAGAGTGTTGATGGGTCTTAAGTGATGTGGAGAAGAACGAGGGAGATGGTCGTTTAGTGAAGCTTGAAAGTATTTCATAAATGGAAGACATGAGAATGGCGAACTTGGAAGGTGCAGATTGAGCATCCGGATGAGTGTTCAGGGCTGCTCGACAGTTCTTGATTGGAAGATCCCATAGCAGACTGTCGCCGTCAACGACTGAGGCAAAGTTGCACTGAATCACACAGACACAGCTTTCATAAAAATTGAGGACTGACAACAAGGAAACTGGTGGGACTAACCAGTGCCATAGTTCCAGCGACGAGCTCTCTAGTTTTCATCCTATGATCCTCATCAACATCCTCATCGCGTAACCGACCTAACACCTTACCTAACAACCTAATAGTAAGAACTTTATGCTCCTTCGCCATTTGCTTCAAACTGTAAATTAGATCTTCACTGTCCACCAAACTCTGATTCGCCAGCATCAAGTTGGCCTTGTGGGTCGCGCTCGCGTACAACAGCGCATGCAATGCCGGATTAGCCCTCGCTGGTGAGTCTGTAGAGCTCAAGACTAGAGGAAGCGAAAACTTTCGAAGAGGGTTGGTATGAGAGACGTCGACGATAGCTGTACCGATTGTGGAGAGGAGCGTGGTGAAATGGTGGAGGAGATCGAGGTAAGATACTGGGAGCTGCGATAGAATGGGGGGCGGGAGGTGGGTCGACGAAGAAGGTGACGGAAAGGCCAGCATACCTAGGGCAATTTGTGATTGAACAGATAAAGTGACGTCGACAATGGCGGTGGTGTTGAGAGCTGTGTTGGATTCGTTGACGGTTACGAGAGGTGACGATGAAGACGCGCCCCCTCTCAGCATAGTGTCAACATTACAGTCATTGGATAAAGACGAACACTCGGGAATGTTGTTGATGTTGCTGATGCTGCCCGAGACATCGTTGCTTTTGACAGAGACAGGTGAGGAAAAACAACGGATGAACATAGATAGACCGTTGAGACTTACGGCACCATGCCAGAAAGATAGTCTAAATCAATTTGTGACATCATTGTCAGCTCTAGAGGAGATCTGTGAGCAGGGCAACCGCAAGGAGTGGTGGTGACAAGAAAGCCGCATTACGGTCAACATTTATCACGACGGGCAGAGATGTATGATACTTCTCACCTATGGTGCATTTTGCCTAAAATCTCTCCTCTCTGGTCCAATGAATCCGGTTGTCCGCTTGGTGAGAACGGGGTCCCGATCCTATTTCCATTCTGGACCTGATGTCTAGGTCCCACCGCTGCCTCAGTTTCCTCCCTCGCAAGCCACACACCATCATTCAAGGATTTGTTTACCAGTTCTACTTCTGCTATTTCTGATGCTGGTTCTGATGGACGTGTTTTTCTTATCCCAGGATTGTACTTGAGCTTTCTCGGTTTGTAAGGTACGTTTCCTTCTCGATCATAGCAGCAGGTCTTTTGCAGCTTCTCACATCTCGAACAGACCGGTTTGTCCTCTGAACACTGATGAACAAAGCGAGCTCAGTCAGTTTGGGTGGCCAAGGGAGACACAAAAAGGACCCAGGTCACCTTTTTTTTGTGAGCTCGACATGCAGTACAGCCTACTCGAGACCTATGAGAGAATACAACTTGAGCCATTCAACGAGTTTTGGAAGAGGCTGCCTCTTGGAAGGGGGATCAAAGGAGAAAATTGCCCGAGCACACATTCCGTGGCGGAATAGGCGACTATTCACTATCAGCTTTCACATGGTTCTCAGAATTAATAAAAGACATAATGATGATGCAACTAGAAGCAGAAATAGACTGGAAAGACAAATAAAGAAATTATACAAGACGACTGCAGAAATATACAACGAACAACCTGTATGCAGCTACTTCAACTCGAAGAACCTGATGCGACCCGAGTCATCTCCAGCGATCAACACATGGACATCTTTGCTAAGATCGAAGACGAATGACATCTGTACTGGTGGGGCAGGTTCTGAATTTGACCAAAGTTGGTTTCTGATTTTCGTGAACTCCCACTTCTTGTTCGAAACGAAGTTGTAAACAACGATGGAGCCGACCTTGGCGAAGTAGTAGGCGATATAATCCCCTTGGAGTTGGCGTGACCAGTTCAATACTCCGTTAGAGGCATCAGTTGGGGAAGAATTCCATACAAGAGGTTGGGTGAGACGTTTGTGGGTGAAGGGGTTGGAAGGGACCGTGACGATGTCGACGAGGTTGGTGAGATCAGCGTGATTGTCGGCTGGTCGTTCACTGGCGATGACGAAGTTGTCTACACCTCCTTCCATTCTATCCCATCTCAGCGTCCTGAGTAACGCATCCATTCTCCATGCCTTAAGGTGCCCTTCATCCCCTTTCGAATTTGTTGCCTCGTAGATCATGACGTGTTGCTTCCAATTAGCGCTGTGGGAGCCAATAGCGATGTACCGAGAGTCTGGGGACCAAGCACCGATCGATGAGAGACCGACTTCGTTGGTCTCAATGATGGTGTTGAGCAGAGCGCCGGTACTTGAGCACCAGATCTTAATAGTTTTGTCCCATGACGCCGTTGCGAGGAGCTTAGAATCAGGGGACAAACCATACCAGACAACTGGATCTGAGTGATGCAATGTGTATTGTACGGCTTTGGAGGAGACGTTGAAAGCGTGAATCTCGTTAACACCGTATGGGAAGAACAACAAGGATCCGTCGGGGTGGAAGACAAGGGAGTCGAGACGGATAGACAGAGTCGAGTTGTCGGAAGGTAATGGGAGAGGTGTACTGATTGCTGCAAAAACCCAGGTGTAGGGAGATTCGACGCTGGAGGAAGTGGTGTATGTTGATGGATCGAACTTCAGCGTTTCCATAACCTCCTCGTATCTGTGCCCTTCGTCATACCATTGATGTTCCTCTTTTTCACCCACCTTCACGAAGAACTCTACGGTACCCCTTGTCTCTTCAATATTTTCAACCAATCCAGAGACGCTCCTCAATTCCTCTCCCAGCTCCCAGAGCTGAACTTTAGATTGATCAAGTGGGCCATCGTCCCCAAGAACCTCCCATCTAGATCCAACAGCGACGAGTGAGCTATTGGTAGGGTTGAAGGAGATGGAAGTAATGTTGCCTCGTTGCATTAGAGAGTGGGCCCGCTGGGGCTTATGAAGATCGGAGATGTTGAAGATATCGACAACTCCGGTGCGACCTGTAGCAAGCAACGTTGAATCCTGGTTTAAGACGAGCAAGTCGATTTTGTTCCAAGCTGGACATCCCCAATTGGCACCGAAGCGACCGCCTCTCCAGTCAGTAGGGAAGGGCCACTCCATTGGGTGGCCGGGGGCATGGACGGCCTCGCTGCCTTGCTGCTCAAAAGGAGATCGAGAGGGTGGGTTCGTGTTGGACAGAACCACCTGTTCATTGGAGAAGAAGGTTGGGAGGGAAAGGGCCAGAGGCAGGAGGGAGAGGAAGGGAAGGAGAAGCATGGTAGAGGCCTTGTTTAGTCGAAACGAAGAGCCGATTAGCAGCTGGTTCGCCTCCGTTCCAGTTATGAATTTCCAGCGAACACTGAGAAATTGTGCTGCACTTTAAGATCTCTCCCCGAGGGAAGTGTGGTTGGAACGTAGAAAAGGATATATACCACGTTGGCTCATGGATAAGAATTATGAAGATCTTTCATTTGCTCGCCTCAACTGACCGAGTGGCAAAATAAGATTCATCACAACAAAGCGAAGCTCCTATGCTGTGGAGAGATATCAGAACGGCGAAGGCCACAGCCATCTTTCACAAAATCATCTTATCAGCCATTTACACGAAACCGTGGACTTTTCTCGGGCAATATAACGAGGAGATGCTATCGAGCACAGAGGCTTCATTAGCCAGGCAACTAGACCGTTTCCATCGAAAGACAACTTACCTCTCGATCTCCTCTGGAGTAAGCTCAATATCAATTGCCTTAATCAGCTCGTAAATCGACTCGACTTTGGTTGTGCCGATGATTGGCGCTGTGATATTTGGCTGCGCCAACGTCCATGCGAGAGCAACTTGAGCCATCGAGACCTGTCGTGTCTTAGCGATCGATTCAACTCTGTGACAGGAAGGAAGTAAACGTCAGTGAAATGCAGATGGGAAGATGGAACAGGATGGGACGGACTGTTTGTTGATGCTATGAAGCATGGAAGTGTCGCGCTCGTCAACCAGCCCAGTATTCTTTTTGAAGTTTCTGTTGAGAGGATACCAAACCGGTCCTCAATACATCATCGCAATGGGACGAAGTGGCTGAGCGAACTCACAAGTCCGTAGCTGTCCTGACGGTCTCCTCATTGAATGGCCGACTCAGGAAACCCCGGGCAAGCGGGCTCCAGGTGATCGTTCCAATCCCCATCAGCTTACACATTGGCAGCGTTTCACGTTCTTCTTCTCGGTAGATGGCACTGTACTGAGGTTGGTGAGAGATGAAGCAAGTCGACTTGTTTGCTTTCGCCCATGTTTGCATCATGGCGAGTTGATAGGCATGACAGGAGCTCATACTAGTGAAGTAATCAAAAACAACACAATTAGCGTTGAGAGAAGAGACACAGTTGCATAGAAGGTCGACTCACCCAATGTAACGAACATATCCAGCTTGGACGACGTCGTGCAGGGCCTGCATGGTCTCTTCAAAAGGAGTCTTGGGATCAAATCGGTGACATTGAAGAACATCAATGTAGTCCAACTGAAGACGCTTGAGAGACTGTTTGACGGAGTCGAAGATGTGTTTTCGGCCGAGGCCTTGCATGCTATTCGTCGTATGACACAAAACATTCAGCAATTCTAAAATGCTGAACGTATGAGAAAAGTACGACGTACTTGATGTAGCCATTTTTTTCAGCTTGTTGTGACCCGGTGACGAGTCTGAAGTAGACTTTAGTCAAGATGACGAGTTCTTCCCTTGGGATACCCAGGTCCCTGATGCCCTGACCTACAACGACCTCAGAAGCACCGTTGGAGTAGACATTAGCAGTACTGGAAGAACGAGGGAAGAATACGTCAGCTCAAACATCCCATGTCATAAAACATCGGAGACTACTTACTCCCAAGTGAAGATACCGTTCTCGTACGCTGCTTTGAGGTGCTTATTTACCTCCTGCTGATCCTCAATCGCCCATTCCTGCCATGACTTGGATCCATAAGACATGCATCCCAAAATGAGCTGCAACAAAAGATAATGTCCCTGAACTTTTCCGTGGTAAGGTGGGGCGAGAAGACCTGACTCACTCTTGAAACATACAGACCGCTGTTGCCAAGTTGGACAGCTGGAACCCTGGGAAGTTCTCCTGAAGACATTCTGTCTGAGTAAAGGAAGGGTTAGAGCCGATTACAACTTCAATCAGATCGTGAGATGTGATGTTGACTGTTTGACGAGAGCTTGGGCTCAAAGTGGAGCGATTTTGAAAAGCTGTGGCTCTGGGAATTAGCTCTCTCCTAGCTTTTTGCACAATTTATGTGCCTAGGAATATTGGTAGAAACTGGAGCTTATGCTTTTCTATGGGTACAGTTTGTTTTCTTACGCCACTATACCTGAGATATTTTACCTCATGTTGGACGTGGATGAACCCAACAGTAAGTGCCGGAATAGCTCTGATTCACTATATTTACTTTTGTACGGATTCTAATGAAAGCCAGCACGATTCCTGAGTTCTTTGGAAAAAAGCGATTGCACCCTCGTCATGCTTTCGCCGTGCTGAAAAAAAGGTCGCACTTCTCTGCTGCCCGTTACCTCGACGTTCAATAGCGATGGCTCCTACAACTCCTTACCCAGTGATGCCAGCAGGCGTCAACGTCGTCTCATCTGATTCGTTCTCCAAGTCCGTCTCCACCTTTGTGTCGACTCACAAAAAGGCTGTAATCGCCGTCGCAGGTACTCTGGCCGTCGGAAGTGTCGCTGCTGCTGGATACTACTACTACAACTCACCTTCCTCAAGCTCATCCTCTTCCACCACCGGGCCAACAAAGAAGGACGGTGAGGGAAAGAAGAAGAAGAAGAAGAAATCAAAGAAGGCAGGTTCGTCGCTGGAAGAGGAGAACGGACCTCTGCTGGAGGAGGTTGTCACACCAAAGACGGAGAAGGAGACATCTGCTACTGGTGCTGGAGAGTCTAAGAAGGCTCCAGCTGCTACTGTCGAGGAAAAGAAGGAGGATGGTACGTCACTCATTTTTTTTTCGCGCCCATTTGAAACGACTCTTGGTCAATGGGCGGCTCGCAGTATTCGTTCTCACACTCTATACTCTGCCATGTTTCTTCACCTGATTGGCGTACAAATTAGACCTTCCAAACCCATCAGCAGCCGAGATTGCAGCAATGGACCAATCCGATCGATCGTCTCTCTCGACCCTCTTCAAAACTCGAGGCAACTCTCTCTACCAAGCCAAGAAGTTTTCAGATGCGATTGAGATGTACACGAGAGCGATTGCTGTCTCCAGTGGTGGTAAAGAAGGCTCTGTATTTTACAGCAACAGAGCTGCTTGTGAGTGTTTCTCCCCACTCACGTTCGCTTGTCCCTTGCGTTTTGATCTCTGACCGGAATTTACCTTCTTTACTCGTACAGGTTACAATCAGCTCACTCCTCCAGACCACGAAAAAGTTGTTGCCGACTGCGACTCTGCCCTTGCGCTCGATGCAACCTACATCAAAGCGCTTAACCGCCGAGCGGGAGCCCTCCTCGCCCTGAACCGCCTGCACGAATCCATCAGAGACTACACTGCAGTGACGATTTTAGACCAGTTCAAGAACCCGCAGAGCGCTACTGCTGTCGAAAATGTGTTGAGGCAGCTGGCGACCAAGGAGGCAAAGGAGAGGTTGGACAGCAGAGATTTGGGATTGCCTAGCGGAGGATTCATCAAGGCTTACTTGGCTGCTTTCAGGAAACGTGAATTTCTTATTCCCCTTTTATTTTTGGACCTTAAGTCTCGGTTGACTTACTCCAGGATTTCGTTCGTGTAGGTGATCCACCAACTCTGTCCGACAGCCCATCCCAAGGCGACTCGACACTCCTCCTTGCCTTCGACGCACTCGAAGCCGGAGACTACATCCACGCCTTTAGCTTCACGACCGAATCACTCGCACAGGGCCTATCGACCCCGCATCTCAAATCCGAGGCTCTTAACCTGAGCGGAACGTTCAAGTTCCTCCTCAATGACTCTGCGGCGGCTAAGAAAGACCTGGAGGAGAGTTGTTCACTCAACCCTGAATTCATCCAGAGTTGGGTCAAGGTCGCTTCGGTTCATATGGAACTTGGTGATCCAACCGCGACTTTTGGTGATTTCGAGAGCGCTATCAAATATAATCCTAACGATCCTGATATCTATTACCACAGAGGACAAGGTGAGAAATATCCCTTTTTTTTAAAAAAAAAGTCTTTCTGTGCTTCTCTTTGACTGACTTTTGCCATTGTTGAAAAGTTTACTTCATCATGAACGAGTTCGAAAAGGCTCTCGAAGACTATAGCAAATCTTCTGAACTGGACCCAACATTCATCTTCTCCCACATTCAAAAAGCTGTTGCACAATACAAGATGGGCAACTCAACTAGCAGTATGGCGGCTTTCAGAAGAGTGTTGAAGGAGTTCCCTGGAATGAGTGAACCGCACAACTACTAGTGAGTGTCTCTCTTCTCTAAACACAATCTGTCGGAAGATATGCAGAATGCTCAAATATCTCTCTCTTCAAACTTAGTGGTGAACTTTTGTTGGATCAGCAGAGGTTCTCTGATGCGATGGACAAATTCGACAAAGCCATTGAGATTGAATCCGCTAAGTAAGCTACGTCTCCTCCCATCGTATTACGCCGACTCTCTTTCAACAACCCCCCATCTTCATTCTTTTCTAGCAAAAAATTCACCAACGTTCTTCCAATGGTGAACAAAGCCCACTGTCTCCTTCAGTGGAAGCAAGACCTCCCAGGCGCCGAACGTCTTATTGTCGAGGCCCTCAAGATCGATCCAGATTGTGACATTGCCGTCATCACCCTCGCTCAGTTGAGTTTGCAACAGGGTAAAGTTGACCAGGCGGTGGAGATGTTCGCTAGGGCGGCCAAGATGGCTAGGACCGAGGTCGAGTTGGTCAATGCTGTAGGTTGACATTTCCTGCGCTCTTTCCGTTTCGTTGTGTGGTCCTCCTGCTGATGATGGAATACTGTTTGTTTTAGTTAACGTATGAGTACGCTTCAAAGGCTCAGCTTGAGTTCATTGCCAACTACCCTACTCAAGCTGCGATGATGGGGCAGATTGCCGCCCAGATGGGTCAACAATAAAGGTGCAGTAATGTCTCAGGGTGAAGCAGCTAGAGCTAGAGATGATGATTTTCTTCAAATGCTTTAGTCTTACGTTACCCAATAATCTTCTATCTGTACTATTTGATGTCGACTATACCACCGGCGCAAGACCAAAATACGACCAACGCAACTTTTCTTCACCTTTTCTTCTTCTTTCAAATTTGGTTCAGAGAAGAGGTGATGAGGTGGAAGGCTACACGTATCCATAGTGGATCAGACTGTTGGGCGCCGCCACGAAAGCGAGCTGTGCATCAGCCTCGTCGACAGGAATTGATTGTACAGACGGTCTGCCTCAGACGCAAACCTACTTTTCACAGCTTAATTACCCAGCGAATATTTATAACCATGGAGTAAGTCCTCTACTTCCTACTCTCTTTGCTACCAGCACTGACTGTCGTTGCTTGATCTCGTGTACTTCCCTTCGCTGCCCCTCTGTTAGACAAGCGAATCTGTTCGATGCGTACTCAAATGACCTGAAAACGATCCTCTCATCTGTTGAGACTAAGATCAATGATGAGGCTGGTACTCTCAAGGGGGGTGAGTTAGGCTTTCCATCTGCTGTTTGGGAAGGACGACGAATACAAGGACTGTGTGAAGAAGGCTTATGCTGACTTGACTTCTCTCTGTTCCCTTGTTTCTCTATTCTGCCTCTGAATGGCTGGTCTTGTTTGTCGTCCTGGCTGGATCTTCTGCCATGTCGTATCTGATCTGCAGAAGCCAAGAAGTCGGTACTTCGTAAAGCTGAAATGGAACTGGAGGAAGCAGAAGAGATTGTAAGTGGATCTATATCTCCCTCTTTGCCTTTCTTCCATCATGCCTTCATCATGGCTGTATGAAAGGCTATAAGGATTTGGTATCCAGATACCTTTGGCTAGGTAGTTGATGTAGGGAGTGAATACACGAAAAGGGCCGCATTCGGGATCCAGGCACGGCGGAGGGGTCGTCACCGAACAAGACCGTAGCAAGCCTCCCTAGAAAGGTTGCTGAGACTTTGACTAACTTGCAATATCTTTTGTTTGTTTCCTACTTCCACTCGGGTCTCGTCCGCCGACGTGTATCTTCTCAATTCCAACTCACAATCAAACCCACCTCTCATGCCGTCTCACCACTTCATTCATCTCCAACTCTCAATTATTCTTGCATAGCTTTCTCAAATGCAAGTCGAGCTACTCTCAATTCCAGCTTCGCTGAGAGGACCATACTCAACATCTCTGAAGTCGAGCAAGTCGAGCTTAGACAAGTTGAAGAAATCACTCGTAAGTCCTGCGTTTCCCCTTATCTGCTGCACCATTTAACACGCCTAAACTTCTTCTTTCCTTTGCCCATTTTGCGTAAACAGAAAGAATCCTCATCCCGCGCGGCATTACTCTCGTCCTCCAATGGCGACCCCTACAGCGACTCCCCTGACGCCGAAGCAGGGTCCTACTCGTCCCGAACTCGTCTTTTGAAGGGAACTGATACACTTGCGGATGGAAGTAGAAGGATTCAAGAAAGCCATCGGCTTGCGCTGGAGACGGAGGACTTGGGAGCGGAGGTGTTGGGTAATTTGAGAGGGCAGAGGGAACAGATTGAGAGGAGTAGAGACTTAGTGAGCACTTCCTATTTTGTTTCAGGTGAGAGGCTTGGTGAAGTTGACTCATTGTTTGGACAATCAGCTCTACCGTGCGGATAATTCGATCGATAAAGCAAGCGGCACGCTGAAGAAGATGATTACAAAGTCAGTAATACCTCCTTCTCTTACGAATGTTTTTGGCGCCAGGTTGAGGAGTGTCGTGGTAGAAGAGGGTGATAAGCGAGAACACGATCGTCGTCGTAATCTGGTGTCATTCCAGCTGTAAATCCTTTCACACATCCAACTGTGACAGCAACTGATTTTCGAGAACCGTACCAATTGTGTGGTCACGGTACTGGATGATGACGGGTGATCGTCTGCTTTCGAAGTTTAGAAAGCTGAAGCCTGTTTGCTGTCGTTGTGTTTAGACAAAAATGGATTCCCTTCATGTAAAGCATCAACTGACCTCTCTTCCTTTCAACATCCAATTCTATTCGACTGTGCATCGGGTGACCCTCGAATGGCCATTATTCCACCTCCATGCTCAACTGTCGTTACTATCATCTTGAAACTGCACTCTCGCTTTGACCAACAACAGGATGTACCAGCAGAAGTTCATTACGTACGCCATCATCGTCATACTGGTCCTTCTGATCGGAGTCGTGATTTGGGGTAAACTTCGAGGCTAGATGCTGCCGGCGTTAGGTTAGTCTGCCGCGTGTCGACGGGCAAGAGATGATGGAAGGAGTGATACCATTGGCGTCTAGCGTCGTAGCTTGTGGTGTATAATTGGATTGGTTGTACATAAGCTTGGTGGACTAGTTATTTTCTGTAATGAAATGGTTTCATGAATTCTTCTTGAATCTTTAACTTCCACCGAGGCAAGATGATCACCTTGTTGCGAGTACCCAGAAATCCAGTCAGCTACATAACCGGCGGTCAAAACACGCGTCCCTCGCTTCACGTCGAAAAACGCCTCCACCTTCCACAACATAAAAGGGCGACGGCTTGACTGTTCAACAACAACCATCAATACTCCTATCAGCATGTCAACTCCTAAAACAGTTCTTATCACTGGTGCTTCCTCCGGGATTGGACTCGCAGCGTCCAAGCTCTTTCACTCAAGAGGGTGGAACGTCTCAGCGACGATGCGAGCTCCCTCCCTCCACACTGAACTCACCACCTTAACCGATACCAACAGACTGTTGATCAGCAGGCTGGACGTCGAAGATCTCGGTAGCATCAAAGACGCTGTGAAAGCGACGGTTGACAAGTTTGGTTCAATCGAAGTCGTGCTGAACAATAGTGGGTTTGGACTGGGTGGCGTGTTCGAGAACTTGACGAGGGACGATATCAAGAGACAATTCGATGTCAACTTGTTCGGTGAGTGTTCTCAACTAATTATTTTGCTCATATTCAAACTCCTCGAACTATTTACTGACTTTATACTTTTAACTAGGTGCGATGGACGTCGCTCGAGAAGCCATCCCCCACCTCCGATCTTCCCCCCATACGATCAAAGGCATCATCAACGTCAGCTCAGGAGCGGGCTTCTGGAGTTTACCCATGTTCTCAATGTACTCAGCGTCTAAGTTCGCCCTCGAGGGCTGGACAGAAGGCCTCTCGTACGAGATGGCTTCTCTGGGCATCTTTGTCAAATCGGTGGTCCCTCATGGAGGTGTCACATCCACCAATTTCGCTTCCAGCTCCTTTGGTACCATTACTCCTCTGACAGAAGAGCTGAAGGGCGTCTACGAAGGATACCTGCAGAAAACTCAAGGAGATTATAAGAGGATGGTGGCGAAGACGGTGCTGACAAGCGAGGATATTGCAGGGGTCATCTACGAGGCTGCTACAGATGGTAAGGACATGCTGAGATACTGGGTCGGCGATGACAGCAGAGGATTTGTCAAAGCCAGGTATGAGAGTAAAAACGATGAAGAGTATATGAAGTTTATGAGACGGTTCTTTGAGTGAGAGCATAAAAGTGTCATAGTAATAATTCACTGTAATTGGGACTTGAAAAAAGTTTGAGAATCTTCCGTCAGATCGGCCAGGATTCCATCCAGCGCTAGAAGAGTCCTCTTGCCGTGCGTCGGAGGACCCCATTGCATATCGAAATTCCTTCTTCAGTCTTCAGCGACAATTTTCCTTTACTTCTGAAGAAAGAGATCGTGTTCTGGCCTGCTTGGCGCAATTGAACTCTGGTGCTCCGTTCAGGACCTAGCGTCGCGTTTTGCAATGCGAGGACAGCAATAGCTGCAGTGATAGCGGCATCGGCAGTCCCAATTCAAGCAACGATGCTGGTGATTCTCGAGAGGAGAGAGAGCTCTTAGAGAAAGAAAGCGATATGATTGTTTACCACGTTTCTTGAAGAGGGCGGGAACTGAATGTTGTCATTCGGTGATTCTCTCTTGCATTTCACACCTTTTCATACCTTTTCCTGCCTTTTCACCCCCATATCGAAATAAACTACGTGACCCTCTTCAAATCTACTGCATAAACCCTGGCAGATCTTCCGATCTGGTGCTAAGTGCTGACGTCACGGAGTTAACTCCACGATTCCACAACGAGTGCCTACCAACATTCCAATAGCGACAAAAACCTGCTACTAACCACTGATCAATAATTATTACCTCTCAAGCTGTAATACGATGAAGGCTGAAAATGAAGTTGTCGAAGTGAGTGGTTATATTCTAGCCACGCCTTGATATACCTAAACTGCTTCTGAATGATCGCACTCGTATTTCTTTTTAACTTTCTCATTCAAAGGAGTTCAACGGTACGTCCTATAGTGTTAAAAATACCTTTGCTTAAAAAAAAACTGCCGAAGCGTTGGTCTCATTCGATCTATATTCCACAGAGCTTGTCAACATGACCGCCGATGAGCTTGAAGCCTGGCTCAAGACTGAGAAATCCACTAGCTCAGGGTGGCCAGGAGGTTCGGGTGAAGGAGAAACCATTGGTAAGGGGCTCTCTTAATTTCTCAGGAAACATCGATGCTCAATATCAATCGCTACTGCTGTTTTGTTTGCGAATGAAGGCCATGAATCTGGCCGCAACATCGTGGACATCCTCAAGCGAAACCCTTCCAAAGACCCAAACCTATACACAGAAGAAGATATCAACCACATGAGACGGGTTGTTTCTTACTGTAAGCGACACATCGCCCAGGAGAATCACATGAAGGAAACCAAGTCTCCGGAGGAGTTGGAACAATCCAAGAGCACCAAGTCTTTGAAGAACTGGGGTAAGTGGAGCATGGCTGTCCAATTACATTTACCCTTGTTTTTTAATCGTATTGGATGGTTTTCAGGTCACGATCCCATGAAGACTCTGTAGATGGGCTGCTGTCTGCCGCTTGAATCCCAAGTATCGCAATTCTTCTTTACGAAAGCTAAACTATGTAATTCTCAAGCAACATGAGATATAATAAATCAGAGGCAATTACGAAGCACCAGCTAAGGCTAATCTCGCAACGACAGCATCCATTCTCTCCTTCACAGCCCATCCGTCATTGTGTATCCACTGAACGCCATCGATCTCCGTGCAAGTTCCCATGAGAGCACACCATACGGCATCCTCATCCAGCCTTCCGAGCTCAAAAAACAGATTCTCTGCCGCTGACGCAAGTTCCTCCTGTACTGATATGTCCAAAAATGGTCGTGCAAGAAGCGAGATTTCCCATCGCAGAGTTTCTGGAATGGGAACTGACCGAGTAATATGAGTGAGAGTTTGAAGGATCGATTTATAAATCCGATGAAGGGATGAGAATTTCGTTTGACCACCGATGAGAGGGACAGTTGCGTTGCGTTTGACCAATCCAGTTGATCGGTTCTTCTCAACTTCCTTCTGCTCCTTCAGCAACCCCATGATCATGGGCCAAGCATCATCTCTCACCCTTGCACCAATGAAGTCGCCTGTATGTTCAGCGAGAAGATCGAGTAAGTTTGCAGCTTCTTGAATGACAAATACTTCTTCCTCCTTGGACAGTCGTCGTAGGATATAGGGCCAGGCTTTGTTGATCAGAGGAAGAAGTTCGCCCTCAAGCGTTGGACCAAGGACAGTGATTGCTGAAGCGATCAAGGACAGGACTCGCCCGCGGATGAACGCTGACGAGTGCGAAATGAAGAAGATTGCTTTTTGGAGAATTTGCAGACAAACTGTTTGTGATCGTGTTGGTTGCCTTTTAGGTTCGTCGTCAAGCCCAGAAGGTGGTTCCTCCTCATGGCCATCTGGATCTTCTGTTTGTTTGCCCCAGGGGCGTTGAGGCGTAGACTCCTCCTCGACATCTCCGGTGGGGTCGCAGGCGTTGGCGCTGTGGCCGTTGAACCACTTCTTGAGATCTTCAAAGTCTTCTTCTGAATGAGGTTGATACTTCCTGGCAAGTTCTACAGTTGTAGTTTCCTTCTCCTCCGAACGACCATGTTCTGCGATCGGAGCTGCAGTCGCCATGACTTTCATGAGCGTATCCAACACAGCCAGCAGTGTGGAACACAGCGCATCGTACCCATGATAGTCATCCAACGCATCAAAAATCTCATCAATAATATCCTGAACCTCCTCGACAATCTCTGCGCCGACAAGTCGAATCATCGAAATCAACACAACAGGCGCAGCTGGATCGAGGTTAATGCCCGTCAGTCGTGAAGACACAACTGAGATTACGTAGTCTGCGTTGTCGAGGATGAGATTCTGTGGTGACGCGTAGCCGGTATCATAGGCAATCTTGGCTAAGGCCGTTCGGGCGTACGATTGGATCAAAGGTGAAGGGGACGAAAGATTGGAAAGGACGTAGTAGAGTGAATCCAGCAACAGAGGTCGGAAGGCGGTTGTCTGTGATCGAGAGAGCAAAGAGATGAATGACAACGATAGGCATCGTAGCAAGACATCTTTAGAAGTTTGAGTGGTGTCTGATGATTGAGCTGTTGGTTTGGCGCCGTCCAGAAGTGTCGTTAGTGCATTCACTCCCTTGACATATTGTACCGGCGTGAATTCCTCGGTATGTTCCAAATCAGTGGTAGTGCTGTGAGATGGTGGAGCTGACGCCATGGGCTCATGTTCTACGTCCAAGGCTTCGTCGGGATCGTTGTCTCCAAATTCGACTAGCGTCTTCACTATCAACTTCGCAGCCTTCTTCATCCGCTTCTCGTCCAATGCGAAGTTCTTGTTAGGCGTCCTTGAGAGAGTAGACAATGATTCAGAGACACCTTCAAAGATAGTCTGAGCGCACCATAGAGCAGCGATGGCTCTCCCACCATCCTTCTGGTCTCGTCTTTTCGCGCGAGCGACAGATACAAAGTGCTCCACCGAAAAAAAAGAATCGATACCAGATGCTTTACCCAGAGCTGTAAGCATCTTCTGCAGCAACACCAGCGATTTCGGGGACTCAAGATGTTTGATAGAGAGAGGTGGGAAGGAGTCGGTTTCAAACGCCGCTGTTGGTGCACCTGAGGACGTTGCTGAAGACCAAGCAATACGTTCCATTCCCTTGATGTTACCACGCCGTCCACCAGCCGTCTCGAGCGAGCTGACAGAGAACTCTAAACAGCTCAGCAGCGTCCATCCCCACTTCTCGACTCCACCGTGAGGGCCCAGGATGTCAATTTTGGGAATAGAAAACATGTTGGCGGATAATGATGATGATGTATGCAGTTGGTAGAAGAGCTCCGCGTAGGTTGTGATTTGCTTACTCGTGTCCCACACTTTGTGTTCATGTCTGTTGAGGATCAATCGCGGGAGCTCGGTAAGGTTTGATTCAGTGGTTGACTTTAGCAATTGAAGGATTTCGTTTGAGGCTGGACCGTTGACGAGTTTGAGGAGCGAATCTCGAGCGAGATCAGCAACGTCCGGAAACTCGTCTCCTGCGAGGAAGAGGAGGTTGCTGACTAGTACTCCGAGAGAGGTCTGGAGTGTCTGAGAACATGTCGAAGCTATGTCAAACGACATTTCTACCAAAGCTTTTCGTGCGAGTGGATGTTGGTGCGAACGGATCGAGAGGATGGAGACGAGGGAGGGTAAGAGTTGTGAGGAAGTTGCGTTCAGCCAAGACAGATTGGGAGTAACCAGATTGTTATGCGAGGGAGACGGGAGTGTTGGCATTGCTTTCATAGGTGGTTCCGGTATCTTCAGAAGGTTGGTCAATTTCTCTTCGTCCACGATGGACGCTGACGACGGTGTCGTCGATTCTGGATCTGCCCATTTCGCCAAATCATCAAAGGAGACCAGCCTCTCACCCTGACTCCCATGCAACAAAATCCGACAAATATCATCGCTAAGACCTTTTTCAACAACTTCAGTGAGGACCTTAAGCGCTTCGACAACCAGTTCGTGGTGAACTGAGCTGCTGTCGACGCATATTTTACACATCCCTGATATCGCTCCCGGCATGATAGTTGCAATAATAGACTGCGAGAGAATATTAGATGGAGGGAGGAATGAGTCGATGAGGGTATATAACAACTTGAGGGCAAGGAGACGATGTGGAGTGGGCAGCGGCGGAGGTGATGGGAGGGGTGCGGCGAGGGAGATGATAGTGGATAACGTCGACCCAAAAATTGGTAAGAATTTTGGTGATGTAACGAATGCGACCATTGCTCTAGTTGGGAAAATTGAAGCTGAAGACGTCGATGTCGGATCGTCGAAGATGTAAGAGAAGTCGTCTTCTTCATCTTCGGCAACTTCGGAGATTGAGGACTTGGGAGAGATCAAGTTGAAGAGGCATAGAAGAGAGTTGTTGATTCCTTCATCGCTCCTGTCTCTGGCTTTCCCTTTCCCATTCACTTCCGTGCTCGTTGTCGCAATGCTGCTCCTGAGGACCCCAACTGACAACAGCCAAATCTGCTCCCAGACCTTCAACTCAATACCATCCCAATATTTGACGAGAAAAGCAATGATAGAGAGACTCCTCAGTTTGATGTCTTCAATTGGATTGGTCTGCCGTGAGAGTAATGTCGAGACAGGCAAGAAGACGTATTGGATGAGGTTCTGAGCCAGGGCGACCCTTGGGTTTGGAAGTGCCAAAAGAGATCTCTGAAGGTCTGCTAAAGCCTTGCTAATCGCTGCTGGATTTGACGAAGGTGACGTTGCCAGTCCCATCAGAGTCACACAGAGCGGTTTGAGCTGAGAGTGAAATCCCACCAGTCAGCTTCTTGAGCACTGCGAAGTAATCGACTAGATGACTCACTGTAGCAAACGCAACTCTTTCCTTTGCTTTCGACTCTGAGGACTCAAACAGGCTGTTTCCCCTTCCAAACAGCGGTTCTGACGCAGTCGCCATTTTCTCCTGGAAACAGATATTAACGACTGATCTCAATAGCGAAGATACGAAGCCAGAGATCTTACCAGTTACTTCGAAAACCAATAAAATATTTCCTATATCTCACCACTTCTTTGTTACAGCCTCTTTCAGTGACAGTCGAGCTGGAAAGGCAAACAGGTGAGAAGGAAGTCTTCCCTTACGTAGAGTGTCACTAAAACTAACCAGAACCTGTTTCACACCTATTGCCCTAAGCACTTCAGTCTGCTCTGGTGAGCCTTATACTGACTGAAAGTCTGCATGAGAACAAGAGGAAGTATCAGTATGGAGAATTGAAGCCAAGTGAAGTCTGAGAACCTTGGATGAACGTCAAAACTATCCCTACTTTCAATTCACGACCAAAAGAGCTTGCTCAAAGACTCAGCTCTGAGAGGTTGTAATTGCAGCAGAGGCTAAATGGTGCAGTGCGTCTCTCCAAAGCAGCCTTACTTTTCGCTCCCAGCAGCAAGGTATTGATTTTTTACCGTCAATTTTTTCCCCCTTTTTTTTTCTTGGAGCTAGTTCTTTCGGAACGGGAAAAGAATAGGTTGTTCTTTAGCTTGGCAGAATTAGAAAGCCTATAGGCTACGCATGCGGTGATGTGCTACGACTAGGAGATGGACAGAGCCAACTCCCATAATCTGAAATGCGCCTTCTTCACCCCTTCCACACTACCACACTGAATTGTTTAAATCTATTACCATGTGATGCTTAGTGACATGACTATCATGCAGAGTCCCAGCCATTCTCTTCCGACGGCGCAATAAGAAACGACGAGAAAGGCAGAGTCATCACAAACACACATCTATGGAATCTGGCTGATAACTTCGACTCACATGGTTTCTCCCACTGGTTTTCTGCAACCTCTCTACCACTCTCAACTCTCACACGACCGCCTTGCGCAGGTAGGCAGATACAGCCAACCTCATACCCTCCTTCCACTCAGGATAAACTGGTTCAAAAGCAATCTGGAGAAGAATTCATCGCTATCAGAAATGTGAATGACACCACTTTTGAGCCGATGATCATGAAGCAGCGCAACACACCTTGTATACTTCGTACCCTCGCCTCTCGTACCACTCAATTTGCTTATTCTTGTTTCCCTCCCAGAACGAGAACATGGCTTCTTCAGATCCTTCATGAGCTATCGTGTTCAGTGTGATAACCCTCGCTGAGTAGTTCGACACAGCGAGCTGTTCCATTGTCGAGACAAGGAGAGCTCCGATCCCTTTTGAACGGAACTTGGGGTAGATGAACAACGAAGCTAATCGTGCAAATCAAAGGATGAGTATAAATTAATGTATTCAGTGATGATGGAAAGAGACACGGCAAGCAGACGAACCAATCTGGCACGTCTTTGTGTTCTTGTCCGCCAAACTCAAGTCCTTTGGATGATGAACCTCAACCGTGCCCATTCCAACGAGTTCACCACTCAGTGAGCCGGCAAAGGTGTATGTAAACCTATCAGGGTTAGAGAGATATCCAGAGAGGGAGCTGGCTCCCCATCCACACGCCTCCCGAATGCTCGTGAGGAGTTCAATGTCTTTGATTGTCCTCAGGGTCGGGATGAGGATTTCTTCCGGAGCTGGGTACAATGATGACATTATCAACGTGTAGAGAAACTCCGTGGACTAGCCCACCGAATCCTCTGGTTGTGCAAATCGAGTCCAGATGGAGACTGTAGCCTCAAACGCCAGCGATCCTGTATGGCAGTCGAATAAGCCAGTCTCCAGCTGAATCTTTTACACAGTCGTCCTTGGGAAAGGATCTCCCTCTCTCCGTAATTCGCTAGAGTACTGAATATACACACTGCATTCTTCTCGTTGGCCGTCAATTTGGTTCCTGACCATGCAAGAATACGGCTGGCGCGCTCCACGAGCTGGGGGTGTGGATGGCCTACGCCCTCGAAGAGCTGCGTTTAAACATCTCTGTTAGGCCAGTGGGAGTTTTTATCCCCGGAAGAAGCATTACTAGATCTATTATCGCAGCGCGATCAATGCAATGTTACAGCGCCGGAGCTTGAACAGAGTGGACGTTGATCTCTATATCCAGAGAAATGGAAAAGCACAACGCATTAAACGTCCCTTGTTTTGTTTTTTAATACGATCTCTATTCTGCTTGCATGTTGTGAAGTTGCTTACACCCAGGGACAGAGGTAGTTTGGTGGCATTTGTTGTTTACAAGACCACAGTGACAGCTGCGAACCCGGCATGTACCTTGTCTTTCCTCTCTTAAAATCCAAACTCAAACAAACTCAGAATACAATAACATTACCGCCGTAACTTTTTAGTTTTGACCCATCATCCTCATCCTCTCTGGATTGACCCTCATCCCTGAGCCAGGGCCAGGAGGCGGGCCTTGCTGCTGTGGTGGAGGGAACTGCTGCTGCTGCTGCTGCTGCTGAGGTGGTGGGGGTTGGAAAGGTGGGAAGTTGCCAGGGGAATTTGGTTGGAAATTACCACCGTTAATAGGTGGCGGTGGGTTGAAGGAACCGTTTTGAGGTGGTGGGAAGTTCGGACGTGGTGGATAACCTAGATACATGCATGGAGCGGCATTTAAAAAGATCAGTGAGTAAACTAATACAGCAAGACAGACATCAAGCGGGGATAGGCGTACCTTGAGGTGGCCCTCCAAATCCACCAGGAGGTCCAGGCTGGAAGCCTCCTCCATAACCACCTGGTGGCCCCATTGGACCCTGCCCGAACCTCATCGGTGGCCCACCATTCATAGGTCCACCGGGAGGTCCATTCGCCAACGAGTTGGTGATCTGGTCAATGATGTCTTGAGCTTTATCGTGTCCCAGCGCTGCAGAAAGAGGTTCTAGGGGTCAGGCTGCTGTTATCATAGTAAGAGGAGAAGAAGATGAAATGGCATGCGTACATGCGTAGTAGTCTTTAACGTTTTGAAGATGGTTTCGACCTGCGTTGTGGGCTTTTCGTACTGTACTCACGCAGAAAACGATTGGTGGGAAAAAGTCGCTCTGTCAGATTCAATTCCTCCAGACTCCTTCCCATACCTCGATGATCTGTGAAAATAGGCTCACCTGAAGTGGAATCATGCGTTCTATATGGGGATGATGAGGGTGAACAAGTTAGCCAGGGGGGAAGAAGACGAAGAACCACCTCGAGACCTCGTACGACCAAAACATCCTTCCCAGGTCCACCTGTACCCTTTTCTCCGATAAAAACTCACAAGAACACATCACAGTAGTCACAGTAGTATTTCTAGATTCAAAACGTGAACACCAAAGAGGTAACGAACGAGAACGACAACGAGAAGGGTCAGCTAGCGCACTCTGCTTCCTACCGAAGAGTTTTGGGTACGTACCGGCATTCTGACCGACTCCAAGTGGAATGTGTCTAGTCCAAAATGAACTTGAGAAAGTGGATGCCGAAAAGAGGTGATTGTACGTGTAGGTGAGAGCAAGACTTACTTCGGGAACGAGGGTAGCTCTCATAGCTCTGTACCTGTGGCGACCAGTCTGAAATCAATTTGATATAGCTGTACTTCACTTGCAGCCTTGCATCGGAAGGAGAACAGTAATAAAATAGACACGGAAATCGATCTAGGTATGATAGGGAATGTCAACAGGCAGGTATCATCGCACATCGCGCGGTTTTTTAGACCTTCGACCAGCAAATCTGAGTTGCCTTAGAACTTGTGGTCCTTCCATAAGATGGAAGTGTCCAAAACAGAATTCTGTAGGAAATGGTTAGATTAAGTACAGGTTATTGGCAGGATTAAGATTTCGCTCACGTTGGTCGACGAGATGAAGTCGTGAACGAGTTCGTTTGCAGATCGGAAAGTAAACCTGGACCAGCCATAGGTCCCGGTGATCGTCTTCTCTACGTAGACTGGGAGGGATTTATCAAGAGTGTCTAAACCGTCATAATGACCGCCAGCTTTCAAGATCAGGTATACAAGAAGAAGATCAGTTGCGTCGTTCATAAGCAAAACAAATTATGTTACTCACCGCCGTTGATGATGTTCCAGGGAGCTCTGTTGAAATCAAAAGTATTTGAGAGTCGGATACACCAGAAAGGAGAATAAAAAATGTCGAAAGACGCACCTTGGATTGTTCAAGCCGTTTGGATCGATGGTGTAATTGTACATTGGTTTGTTTCTCTCGTATACATGAATGTGTCTTTTAACACCAATAAAAATCAGTATTTCAGAATAAAAGATCTCAAGACGTAGATACTCGAGGTGAAAGCCTTACCCGTTGACGTAGAGATCAACTTCGTTGTCGTAGAGGATCTTCTCGAAAGCGGTTCTGGAGTTGTTGAATTGGGAGCCGGATTGAGCGACGTACCAAGGCCTATGAAAGATAAAAGATGTCAGAAAGTACACATGGACAATTGGTATCGGAAATGGCCTGCATTGAGTCCTATCCTTACCTGTGCAACATGACGACTACAAATCACAACATGGGTAAACATCATCAGACCAGACTTTCCAAGAGGTAGTTTGCTGTCAGATTGCTACTCACCAACCCATGGAGTAAGCTTTCGGTCGACCTTCTTGAGGTCGGCGCTTAACCAATCGACCTGAGCGTTCTGGGTAGCACCGAAGTCGCCAGAGGAGAGGGTTGCGTTTTTGTTCTGAATACCACCGAGGAGGCCGTTTCCTTGATCGGTCTCAGTATCCAAGAACACGAAGTGGGCCATACCGTAGTCGAAGGAGTACCTGCAGAGCAGAAATGGCAACGTTGAATATGCAGGTCGTCGCGGAGATGAATAGCCTTAACGCCAGACCGCAATAACGTGCAAATTACGCAGCAGATTTACAAGCAAAAGAGGAAAAAGGCTAGCTCACCAGAAGTTATCGACACCTCCAGAGAGATCAGCCTTCATGTCCCAGTGGTTTCCGTAGTAAGAGAAGTTTCTTTGAGCGGTTGGGCAGTTCAAGACGGTGTAGGTGATATTGTTGGTCTTGTCCGTAGTTCCTCCGTTATCACAGTTAGCTTCGTGGTTACTATGCAAAAACATAATTCAGAGATATTTGAGATAAAGTAACAGGTAGTATACGTACCCTGGGCCAACCATGTAAGCCTTGCGGGCGGTGATGGGCTGGAGCTCGTCGTAGAATTCTTCGTTGAAAATTTCGTATTCTTCGGCAATCTCCTCATTGGTAGGGATAATTTCAGATTTGTTGGTACCGAAGTAGCCGGCGATGTGCTCCTTGACGACGTAGTCAGCGTAGGCGAAGTCTCCTGGTTGAGTCCAGAACTCGACAGAGTCGGTGAGGGCATACATCGACTATAAATGAGTAAATAAAAATTTGTCAGCAACTGATGAACCATAAGGCGAAAGGAACTACGTAAGGTAATATTCTTACCTGGATGGTGTTGGTGTCGTTTGGTCCAAGGGCACCAGCAGAGGTAGATGAAAGACCGTCACGGCCCATAAGACCTGCCAAGGTGAGGTTTTCGTCAGAATCAATACTTCAAGCAAAACAATGTTTTGAGCTCTCACCGAGATCAACAACAGTTCCGATGGAGAAAGGAGTGTGGTCGCCAGCAGCCTTGGCGGTCTTGAAGGAGTAGGTTGGGAGAGTAGCGCATCCGTAACAGTTCTGCCAGAAATTAAAATATCACATTGACGAACTTAGTAACAGAGTTTAGTGAGAGTTGATTGGGAAGAGTTGCCTACAGTGTAAGACACCTTGTACCAGTAGAGAGTGTCTGGCTTGAGGCCGGTGACTCTAACGTGGTTAGCTGTGAGCAGAGGGTCCATTCAGTAAAGTCTTTCCGGTTCTCAGAATCCTAGCACACTTTACGTACAGTAGGTTCTCATTCCATCGACATGTTGAGAAGCGGTACCATTGTAAACAAACTTGTTGTTTGCGACGTCCCAAAGGGAGTCAGATACCCATACCTGTGGAACTTCCAACGCAGCGAAAGTGGTCCAACTGATACTCATACCAGTCGAGCCATAGAAAGCAAGTCTGGCCCCGGCGCAACAATGTTAATACACGATCATTGGGGGGGCCGAAGCGACAAAACAGTGGATTTACCGGTGCTGTAACGGCTCATACTTGTTGAATGGGACGGTTCCTGGAACATGGACTGATTGAGAGAAATGCAGAGCTCAAGTCAACAATAGTGAAAAAAGAAAAGAAAAAGAAACCCACATCTCAGCAAAGCGACTTACCAGAGGAGAACTCTTGAGTACCCGGGATAGCGGCCTTGACCGAGAGAGCAGCAGAGACTGCTACGATGAGGGCAGAGAACAACATGATTCCACCTACGCGAGTACCGGCTTGAGGGGCTTGAAGGAAGGACAGGCAAGGAAAGAATGAAAAAAAAAAAAGGTGATCGCTCTCTCACCATTTTATATTTGCAGCTCGCACCGATTTGATATTTCCCCAAGGTTGTACTCTCGCCAAGGCGGTTGCTGCCGTTCCACGTTCTGCAGCGAATGAGACGCCGTCTGTTTTGATATGCGCGTCGCCATGTTTTGACTCCTTGGTAAGAACGTTTGCAAGGAGCTGCCGCGCTGATTGGCTCGCCACTGTGGATCCCCATGCCACCAGTCTCATTCCTGTCTCAAGTTGAGAGCATGTCAACCGTTGTTTATTTTCCGTTGGGGGTCCTCAGCTGTTGAGCCACTTTACCATAGCGATGCTTCTCAGATCCCTGTGACTCGGTCGCAAAAGAGCTAAAAAAAAAAAAGCAGTGAAGTCGCAAGACTGAGCGCGACGCATCGTTTTTGCTGTTTCTTGAACTCGAGAGAAGAGTGCGCTCTCAGATTCTGGCAAAGGTAGTTTGAACTGTGAAAACAAGATGTTGTTTATTTTGCGATAAAGCAGACGCGTAGATGTGAAGCGATCTCCGACCATCTACGACCAAATTGCTTCTACAACCGGGTCTCAGGTAGATTGTTATCAAAACCTAGCATGCTTACTGACTCCTTTTCCTTCCCCAGAGACAGCCCTCACCTCATCCAACTTTATCCCGTCTAATGTTGTAGTAAGATCTGTTATCTGTGAAGCTTCTTCCCTCAACTCTGAGTGAGTAATATCCAATTCTCATGCACTGCTCCGTAGACACGTTATATTTCTGGTGTCTTCCAAGGCTCTGCTATGATTTGCAGATTAAGTTGTTCAGTCCTTGTGTACTACCTCCACTTCGCCTGTCTCTCCTCCTGAGCCTCGCAGCGGCCGTGTACGGCGTCGTAGTGCTCAGAGCGTTTAGAAAAAAAAAGGTCCATTGAGAAGTGTGAGGATCTCTTGCATTGCCTTCAAATGGGGAAAACATACCTGGTTGCTGATGCCAACTTCCCTTCGCCAGGCAACACTCCTAATGAAGTTCCGGAGGGTGCGCGGCGTTCAGGATCTCTCCAGCACGGGCTCTCTCCACCGTATTGGTCATTCATACGGAATAACTGACTCGCTTATTTATATGTTCGTGGCCTGCCCTGAAACGGTGCAAGCAAGCCCTTGATGCTGTCACGTAGTAATTGTGATGGTCGAGCGCAATTTGACTCTGCTTTGATCGTGACCTAGCCGTATCACCCTGAAACCTTGGTTGATATATCTCTTTACTGCCCCACCTCTCCCACGTCAAAATCCAGCTCCAAGGTTCACGCCGCTTGCCACCACGCTTCGTCGTCTGACCGGCGCACAGTTCTAGCGAGACATCATTTTCCCTACAACTTTGTCTTCCTTCGTTGGGTCAGGAGCGTCGAAGCTGAGGGCTGGAAGAATGCCTAACCCTGGGTACATCATCGTTGGTTCAGTCGTCGTCGCTCTCTCAGTGGGAACCTTGGCCAAAAAGGTAAGCTTGCAGCGTTTCATCCTCCATTTGTTCGCACCGCCTTCTTTATGCTCACTTCTTGCCATCCATCCCCCTTACACAGCTCATCTATGACCCATACATTGCTATTCACTTCGAGGCTTGGCTGGAGCAGCTCCTCGCTGAGCGAAGGGCTGAGAGACAGCTGGGCGGTGCTCCTGTGCCAGTTGGATGGAACACCGGACAGCAACAGAGGAGACGGTCTGAGGTCGAGATGGAAGAGGCATCCATGATGATGGCGGACACTGAATCCATCTGGGATGATACCTGGGGTGTCTCTAGTGGTGTCCGAGTGAGACGAAGGCCTCCTCCAAGTGAATTCGATGAACCGGCGGAAGTGTGTGATCTACTCTCTTTCTCTCGAACCTTCTCCAGATTACCAACGAGGTCTAACCAAACCTTCTTTCCGTCTCTTCTCAACTTATTCCCGATGGCCTTCTATTAGCGAACCATCAACTCAGCTCCCTCGTCCCAGGTTATCTTTGATTTCTCCACTGCGACCAGCAGCAACGCCCCTCCACTGTCCCCTCCGTTACCGCCCTCTCGACCATTCAGTCCTATCGCGTACAACCCGTTACACCGAAGCGACTCCGCTAGCTCATGGGATGCTTTGTCGAGAGCCATGTCTCCTACCCCAGCGCTCTCACGCACCATCTCTCCTTCTCCTCAACCTGTGTCACACTTCCCTGCCCCGCCAACAAGCGTTCATCGATCTGTTTCAGTTGCTTCGAGCAGGACATCCGTGGCGTCTTCATCGATGGAGGACATGAGTCTGTTGATGCCGCCCATCTCATCCCAATCAGGATCCACACTCACCCTGACCACAGACCCCACCAACGTGTCTCGACCCATCTCACCAATCACGTTGTCACATCGTTCTGTGTCACCTATTCCTCCACCGGCAATAATGAACGACGAGTGGGACCGTTTGTCATCAGTCGCAGGAGGCTCATTCGCTGGCGACAGTGAGTTTGGCGGGGAGAGCTGGGATGGAGGGTCCGAGAGGGATTGGAACGACGTCGATTCTACACGATAGATGCTCTTTCCCGTTTTTTCCTTCTTCGATTTCTCGAAAAAAAAAAAGAAAAAAACGACAACCTTGTATTATATCACAAGCAGGACGTTTTGGTCTTCCTTAACCCTTCATTCACATCACCCACCATCCCACATCGAGATACCCAGTACTGTACCCCAACCTCATTTCAATGGCGTTGCTTGCTTTTTTTTTTTTTCTCTCTCATAACCTTTCATTCTAGTACATAAAAATTCTGTGATTCCTTCTACAATCACCGTCATCAACATCATCATATGTATATGTATTATCTACCCACTCCACTCCCCACCCATTCATCCGTCGTCACAACCCGTCTGTTGCTTCACTTATTTACTCATAATTACTTTTTCTTATTTGGTTTTTGCACTTTTAACTCTCTCTCTCTCTCTCTATTGAGTTGCCCAAAACGGCAAGCTTGACTACCTTTACGCTAAACTTTGCAGTCTGGACGGAATATGAATTGATCACGAGGATGCATCGAACAGGAAGAGGTACAAGAGACCAAGACTAAATGAAGTCGTTACAAAAATTGTGTAGATGATCTCTCCCAGAAGGAGGATCTTACAAAAGAGAGATTTTCTATTCTAGGCCGATAAGTCTGAAGAAGAGCACCAGAAAATCCTTGTCATCTCTTAAGCCTTGAAAAACGCACGGAGGACCTTATCGATGATAGCGACAGACTTCTTGATGTCGTCCTGGCTGGCGCTGGAGAACGACAACCTGAAGTAGCCCGAGCGGTTCTCAATGGGCGTGTTCTCGTCCGTTGGCTATCCACAAGCACCCACTGTCAGCTTTCAGAACGTACAACAAAGAAGAAGAGGAAAGGAGGAGCGTACGTCGAATGGGTTGAAGTAATCTCCTGGAGACAACAAGAGCTTGGCGTCGGCGAGGTTGGTCCAGAGTTGCTCAATGAGCGTCTCCGAAGCGTTGAACCCGAGGGAGTGATATGATGGATGGTTCTCCACTACAATGTGAATACACAAAGTTCAACTTCGAAATCGGCTTTGTTGGCAAGAGAAGGGAAGGGAGGGCAGGGACTTACGGTGGATCTTTAACCACACGAACATACCTGAGCTAGGGGGAACGAAGCTCAACAACGCAGGACCCTTACCAAGGGCGTGCTTCTCGTTTCTGAATCCATTCGAATAGGTTGGCTTGGCGTATGCCGTGAATCCTCCCAAGCCTGCGCAGGTGGATCCGAAAGCAGCGGGGGTGGACTCTAGGTAGAAGGTTTCGACGAAGGCGTCACACACTGTTTATAGAAAGTGGGAGGTATCAGCACACAACTCCTGACAGAGAGTAGAATACAAAGGAGAGAAACAGAGAGAAGGCACTTACTCCAGTCTCGTCTCATAGTGTAAGTCGCTTGAACGCCCTGCATCCATCTAATGAACCCATCCATCCCCCAGTGGTCATTGACTAACTTCGTAATCAGCGCCTGACCGAACCCACAGGGAGCCTGTGTAGACGTCTCCGAGATTCTCAGCAGGCGTTCAGCAAAGATTGGGTTGCACGTGAAGAAGCCCAAACGGGAGCCGGGGGCGACCGTCTTGGAGAAGGTGTCGAGACGGATGACCCGTCCTTCGGTGTCATATTTAAGGAACGAAGGAGCGAGGGAGGCAACCCATTCCTTGCTGCTTGGATTCAGCGTCGTGGACGCTGCAGCTGCAGCGGCTGGGGTGGGAAGCTCGTACTTTGCGAGTTGGAGGAAGTAGTAAGGGTCGTCCTCGACAATAACGACATCGTACTTGCAGCAGATGTCGTAGATGGCCTTCTTTCTCTCGCCGGTCATAGTTGCTCCCGTTGGGTTCTGGTGGGTGTAGGAAGATTGAGGTTAGAACTGATAGAGAGATGGATGGGAGGGAAGCAAGCGAGAGAAGGCAACTTACTTGACCGACTGGGACGGTATACATCAACTACAAAATATCAGAGCAGCATTAGCGACTGGATTGAATGAAAGGAAAGGTGTGAATATAAACGACTTACGTGTGGTCTCTTAGCGCCTCTCTTGACCTCGTCCCAGTTGGCGAGTGTTTCCTCGAGGATTTCTGGGATCATACCGACATTATCCAGGGCAATAGGAACGGGGAAACATCCGTATGACAAATAAGAGTTCATAGAAGAGGGATACGTCCATCCTTCACAGAGAACGGCATCTCCCTGCTCGCAGAAGGTGAGGACGACCTTGGACCAGGCGTCGGTCGCGCCAGTGTGTGCGAGGACCTCGACGTCTTCGTACGCTGGCTGGAAGACTTCAGCGACAAAACTCTTGAGGAACTCTTGGAACGCAATCAATCCCTGGGCACCACCTGTGGTTGACAACCAGGGTTCAGCATACGCACGCGACGTCGGGTGAGATAAGAAGCACCGTGGCGGTAGACTAACCGTACTGCAACGCGATGGAGAGCTGAACGTCTTTTGGAGAAGGAGCCCACTTAGGAATTGAGATCTTCTCAGTCTTGATCTCCGTCTTTGCGAGGCCGCCTGTGAGCCAGTTCATCCAGCTCGAGACGGCAGTGGTGCGCTGTGCCATAGTTGGTGGCAGGGTTGGGAAGGAGTCAAAGGGAAGGACGTCTGCGTAGACAGTCTCGAATGGGAAGATGGAAGCGTGGGCTGCAGCAAAGAAAGAAAGAGGATTCAGTTTGTTGTGGTGCGGAAGGAGTGATTTTGAATTTGTTACTCACGAGTTCCACCGGACAACGAGATCATACCAGGTACACCAGCACTGCAGTATTCAAGCACGTACCAATACAGAGGAAGAGAGAAAGCCAGAAAGCAAACAGTACGACAAAGGAAGGAAGGAGCCATGCGGCGGGTCAGAGCGATAGTCCACTTTCTTGGATGCAACAATGGCGAAGGGATTATCACTGACTACTTCATGATGCCCTTCAAAGGGGAAGTCTTCCTCTGCAATGCCAGCTTACTCAAGTGGTGAGACAGATCCAAAGCCTTTGGCTTCGAACTCATCTTCTCATCCAGCGTGAGGACTGGCTTAGAGAGGGAGTCTGAGACTCTCATGCTCGAGACAGCTGCTTCGAGAGATCCATCCATTGTATCGTAGAGAAGCAAAAATGGACTGTAGGAGATGAGATGGTGAGTGGGAGGCGGGTTGAAGTGAGGTGAGATAAGGAGATGGAATCGCTCCTTTATAAATGAACCGGAGGCAAAAATGAACACAAGCGACCAATCTCTCGAGTCGGTCGGACGATACCGCACTAACGGTGACTCATATAAACACAAAACAAAAAACAAACAAACGACAGGCGTATGATACAGCAAAGGGTGGGGTTCTCAACTAGTCTTTTTGCGACTGTAAGAAGCTAATAATTGTTATGCGGCTAGGGTTTCCTTGTCGTAAAGCGACTGTCGCGATCATTCAGAGATCTCCAAGCTAAAAACTGGGGCTTTGAATGCTTCATCGACCAACGCCGATAGAAATGAAGTGGCATGAGGGGAGAGAGAAATGAGAAGATTCGTGGTGACAAGAGGTATGGATAGTGCGATGGTGCCACAAGGAAAGGCCGCGACAGATGAATTGCTTCACCCGACATTGTAGTCAAGAAAACGCTTCTAATCTGTCTTGAAGTGTTTTGGAACCTCTTCTGAAACCACCTTGTTTTCACGAGTATGGATGAGACTCGGTAGAAACTGATAGAGCCTCCGACCGAAGGAGAAGATATTGCTGTAATTCAGCAACGGCAACCATAACAAGTCAGCTTCAAAAGTTGTTCTTATGTTGAAGAGAGCTTGAAATGCGGAATAGAAAGTCAGTTTGTTAGCAACGTCTGCCGCCTAAAAATAATCTCTACATCTTGCGCCCAATGAGGCATGGGTTATTGCTGTACAACTCCATCAGACTAGCTATCTCTCGCACATACGTCCTACATCATACATACGTGTACACCCACTTCAAAAAGCATCGCACGATTTTAAACCTTCCCCAAGTATTCCTCCATCAACAACTTCTTTCTCGCTTCCAGTAACACCTTCTCCATCTCTTCTTTACTCAACATCTCGGGCGCTTTCATCGAGTCTGGACTCAACACCGATAGGAATGCTGCTATTGAAGCGGGGGCGGATTCACTGTCGGTCGTCAATTTAGCTTCCTTATTCGATGGCTCGCCGGACATCTCGACGTCCTCGGATTCTTCAGGTGCCGACTTAGCTTTACGTTTCGATTTCTTCCCTGGTACTATTGAAGCAGGCTCGGCTGCTGCTACTGCTGGTTGGGGAGGTGGTTGGGTAGACGGTGTTGGGAGGACGGGGAGTTGGTCAGAGTCTTCAGGCAGGCCTAAGAGTTCAGCTATCCTCTTCGTTGCTGCAGACCAATCTAAGAACACCAAAAACCACATAATGTTAGAGATTGAAAGAAAGGATAGATCGAAGTGGTTACCTACCTTCAGCAGTACCCTCCTCCTCATCGGCGTCTAATGTCGGATCCACTTCATCCACATCACCGTAGTACTCAGGACCCTGGTTCCTAAACCTCCTGTACATTTCTGATCTAGCAGTTTCTTCATCTACATTCTCGGCTATTGGAACGAGACATTGTGTTAAAGGGGTCCTTCAATGAAAGCAAGGGAGGACTTACTCGACTTTGCAAACATCTCTTTGACACCCGGCAGTTCCTTCGCCCGTCCAAAGTACCTGAAAGAAAAGTCAAGTTGTTAGTAACCAGGGACTGCTAGTTATATATGACGGTAGATGACTCACTTATACCCTCTCGTCCCAGGAACCTCCTTGCCATCCTCCCCTACCATGGCCGTACTCCTCCTGTAGTTCGCACCGCCTAAGGATACAATTTGTCGCTCCCAATGGTTCTTCTCTCGCATCAACTTGTTAATCTCATCGTTCAGATCTCGGATTTCGTAATCTGTGAGGTGAGCTGCATATAGTTACGAGTTTTTTGTTGAAAGAAGAAGAGGTGAAAAGAGGTCAGCCAAAGAACAAGACCGGAAGACCCCTTCAAGAGAAAATGCTGCTGTGTATATTCAGGATAATGAGGTGCGAAGGACGAACCATCTTGTATCTTTGACACCTTCCTACTGATTTCTCTCAAAATCTCGCCTCGCCATCGTTCACACTCCCTCAGCGTTGTACACATACTCGCCAGCCTGGGCCTTCGATCCGTCCTGTTGTTGGCAAGACCAAGCTCTGCTGCTTGAGCCTCTCGGAATCGGTACAGCATCGATCTGATTATCAGAAGAGGACATGGATTCGTGAGGATGAGTTTGTAGAAGAATGAAAAAGAGTGAACATACTGTGCTTTCTCTTCATTACGAGCCTGGGAAAGATGAAGATATGTAAGCAGTGGCTATTAGTATAGAGGCTAGCGGTAAACTCACCATCTTTGTCAAGTGTTTTTGAGGGTTGAGAAACAAGGCTAGGTTGCTGGAGTTAGTGTTGCCTTGCAAGGGTGGCGAATGCTCTCACTTTTGCAAAACACTCCTCTAGCCATTCAAGCTTAAAAAATACAGAGTGATATGCTACTTGAACTACTTTAAACATGGTAATTGAACTGCGCTTTCAGCTTTGGAGCTAGCGCAGAGCTCTGAATCCTTTGCCTCCTCTGCTACTGCCGACAGACATCAAGAAGCTAAGCGTTAGCTGACTTGTTAAAAACTTTGTTCCTCTCTCCAGCTTGTCGGATAGCCCTGTAGAAGCATGGCGTAATGAGTGACTTGCAAATTAGAAAAGAACCAGGGTGGTTCACTCACCAAGTGAGCTCATATGTATTGACAGCGTCCCTGTAAGTACTCAATAAACTGGGTTCTGGCCCACCTTCAATAGCATCGACGAAGTTTGAAACCTCAGAGAAGAAAGGGTCGTCGTCTAAAATTGACAAGTCAGTCTCCGAATGTGAAGCGTTTAGTGATCACCAATTGAAGCACTCACCGTTGAAGAATTTTCTCTCCTCGTGGTCATCACCTGGTCGACGTATGTAGAGAGTTGGGTTTGTGTAGGGATCGACCAGCCTTAAAAACATCAACACAAGACCATGAAGACCATCAGTCAGTGGCCCTTCAGAGAAAGCCAAAGGAGAACTAACCTCATCTGGTATCCATCAGCATAAACTTCCAGTTCACAACTGTAATCTTGACCTTGGAGAGCAACAGCATGAACAAAACTTCCAACCGCTCCAGACTCGTACTTCCAAGTCGCGCTGGTGACTCTTGGAATTCGATCTTTCTCTGGTATCTTGTCTTCGTTCACAGAAGGTGATTGAGCAGAGAGCTTTCCTGGAGCTTCATCGAACTCGACAATGTGGGCCCTAGTATTTGTTCAGGAGGTAGTCAGGTTTGACTGATACAATAGCAAACGCAGCACATGTAAAACTCACATGACGGAGTCAATGTCAACATCACCACCGAAGTATCTCGACAAATCGCAGAAGTGAGTTCCCCTATGAGAATTTCAGAGTTTCATCAGTCTCCCTTGAATAATAGCAAAACAAGAGAGCATTTGTGCGGCTCACTGTTCAATGACGGGGCCCATTGAGATAGAGCTGTTCCACCAGTCAGGCTTGTGAATAGCAGAGTAAGCACAAGCGTAACGGGCGATGGTAGCCATGACAGTCAAGTTGTTGTCTTTGAGAATCTTCTTCATTTCCTGAGTTACCTTCAAGTATCGACTCATGTACTGAGAGAGAAGAGATAAGGTCAGTACTAGCAGTTGATTTGAGCAGCTGCTTGACTCACTCCTACGCTGACAATGTTTCCTCTGGTTTCCAACACCTCAGCAACCCTTTTAGCACCAGCAATAGAAGCTTGAGCGGGAGAACCAGTAGCAACAGGCTACAGGCCATCACCGTCAGTAAGCACCGAATTGTAGAGGTAAGCAAGTCCTGACCTTCTCCATGAACATCGCAACATCAGGGAATTCTTTCAAGACCTGCAGTTCCAAGTCTTTACCTCTAGTCATACCACCTCTGAAGAAAGGTGGTGAACCAACGACGAATGCATGCGGCCATTGTATCTTCTCCCCATCACCTTTACCCTCATTCTTCTTCCTGAAAGCGGCCGCGTACTCTGCGACGGTCGAGTAAATCTCGGTATTCTCGTACGCAGACTTGACGAAAGAGGCACACTTGGCATCAAGTGCTGCTCTAGCTCGGGTATGAGATGGGTCGATAAGTGCGAGAATCTTGAGACGGGGTCCAAGTTTGTGTCTGGAGGGTGTAGAAGCGACAGTATTGTTAGATTCTCAATTGAAATTGATCATATTAGTGAAGACAAACTCGAATCTGAAGGAGTGATTCCAAGGTCCTGCAACAAGAGGTAGCTAAATCGTCAGCGAGGAACGAAAGTGAGAGATGCACAGAGGGATCACCGCCCACGACGACCCCCACACCATTCTTCAAACTCAAAACAACTCAAAACTCACCTTCATCGGAGCCAAACCTGTTTTATTGAAGTAGAGAGAGGTACAATAGGAGCAATGAGGATGAGTTAGTAAGGGTGCTGTAGTAGGCTAACCACCGCATCAATGAAGTACGGTACTTGCATGATGTTGCCTAAATTTTGATAGAACCATTAGACACGAGAATCAGAAACGATATCATGAGATAATCGAGCTCAAGAGAGTCAACATACCAGCTCCAACCATGACCACATTGAAGTCTTCACCTGAGGGAAGCATTCCACCAACACCGATCGTCGTCAGTAATGTTCAATTGTTCCGAGACTCTCAGCTTCAACTTAATCATAACTTGACAGAATACTTTACTCACCTGGTGCTGGAGGAGGGTGCAAATGCATAGGTCTGATACTGTCGGGGTCGATGACATTATCCTACCAGAAGGGGACGGTCACATTCGTCAATGCAGCCCACATAGAGTACCAACAAAAAGTAATGAGTTACATAGAGTACTTACAGGATCATCTGGACCTGGTTCTGCAGTAGCTGGATCTCTCAACCGCGTAGTCGAGTGTATCCAACGGTTTTGGGAGAGGAAGCCAGCACGAGCAACACCCAGAGCTGGCCTAGCTCTGGCGAACGAAGGAGTTGCAGTAGGAACAGCCCTCGTACTTGATTTCAAGGCTTGTTTAGCCAATGGTTTGGAGAAAGCTGTAAATGCAGACATCATCGTTTTTTTTGGTAGTAAATGCGGGGGGAATGGGCGGGAGATGGGTGAGTTGATTGCTACGAAACACCCTGGAGATGGAGTTGTAGTCAGGTCTATAGGATAAAAGGGGACGGGTACTGGATACCAAGTTGTGATCCAGGTGAGTGATGGAGAGGAGGACGAAAACCCGCAGGGCAGGCCGTAGGCTGATTTAGTTTCATGATGCGTCATCGGGTCTGCGATTTTTACACTATTTTGATCTTAATTTTCATCGCCAAGCTAGAAACGTGTAACATCATCAGGTAAAATAAGGTATACGGGTAGATTTATGGTATCCAAAATATGTGGTTTGAGGGTTCATCCTAATCTTCCAATCCTCTCCTCGAGTACAATGCTCTCAAGTCGTCAGGGGCACTCATCAGTCTCTCTATGATATTCCATCTCTACATAGGGAAGTAGGCAGTATAGCAGACTAATCAGGCAAGATTCACAATGAAAGATAAATTCAATATAACTCACCGCATCAGTATATCCTCTGTCCTCCAACCACTGCACAATGGCATCGGGATCCCTTTTACTGGGTCTTTCTTCCTCCCTGTCTCTTCTTCCAAAGGAAGAGCCAGAAAGAGGAACCATTATATTTCTGAGTTTCTGATTTTTCCTACGAGTGACAGCTTCAGGTTCAGAGTCAGAGTCGTCCAAATCATGAACCAAAAGCTTCTCAATCAACGCGAAGATGTGCCAGTGAAGGTTATATTCTAGAAACAAGAATTGAATAACTTTCCGAAATGGCAGCGAAGCAGGCTGAGAAAAGAGTACTCACCCCAGTGACGGAAATCATGATAGACAATCGCTCTCTTCGCACAAAACTTGCCAAGCGGCTGACATAGGAAGAAGGGAAAATTTATTAAGTTGCTAAGTCTCCAACAGGAGTGCAAAACTACTCACGTATTTGTGATCGTTAATCTCGCCGTCTGACGAATCTTCTGCATCAGAGACATCCTGCAGTAGGCAACAGATATCATCAGCCACCACGATCAAAGAGAAACACTGTAAAAAGATGATGGACGATATTGTGGCGAACTTGCCTCAAATGTTACGTGGTCATACTTCTGCCCTTTACAGATACCGACCGTGCTGCTAATTCGATTTGACATTCCACAAGCCAGACATCTCGTCTTTAGTCCAATCTCATAATCGCCTGTTTCTTCCTCATAGAACTCTGGAAAGGCAGTGAGAGCATCTTCGAAGTGTTTACCCCAAACAGAAGAGGTTACACCAGAATCCAAGATGCCCTCCTGGTGACAAAAGCAAAGTCGGTTAGTTCACGTAGATAGGTGAGACCTAGCCGAGATAGCAGAAATGACTTACCATTCTACCCCTCATCCACGATAAAGATTGTTTGAAGTAGTCACTGTCCTTTGCTGCTCTGAGAAACTTCCTTCCCTGAACGATGAGGTTGACGTGATACTGAACGACAATCTTGAAATGGTCCTTTGGCATCAAGTTTCCAGATCCAAATTGACCTGGTTTACCGAAGTAAAAAGATATTAGTCTTCGTGAAGCAAATTAACTGTTTAGTCAGGAAGCGAGGCTTACCAGGAAGTTCAACCTGTTCATACGGATCAGCATTTTCATCATCGATGAACCCCTCCAACTCTTCTTCATCGTTATGATATTTTTGATTATGATATTGATAGATGTCGCTGTTTTCTGATTCTTCCTCGTCAGAATCGTCAATGACAATATGATTTGCGTCGGAAGAAGGACCAGCCGAACCGGAACCTCGAGCGCTGGAGGAGGCGCCATTGTTACCAGCTCGTTTTTCTGGTAAGTAAGAAAAGGATGACGCTGATGAGTATAAGATGTCGAGCTGATTAACAAGATGACTGAGGTTGAACGTTGACTCACGCTTCAAACGATCGAGGGCAGACGTAAAGACCTTAGCCTTTTGTCCAACTCGACTCTCTTGAGTTCTCAGCCTAGCATCAAGTATCGCTTGTAGACAATAAAAACACTGTCAGTTGCGAGAAGTTACTTGAGACAAAACATTAGAAGTGAAGCACCAACCTTTCTTATCAAGATCGTCTTCTTCGGAGATCTCACCACTGCCCGCTCTCACCTCCCTACCATCATCCTCATCACTGTCATCATCAGGATCTCTCTTCTTCCGCCTCTGTTTCATTTTGAACCTTCTCGGAGACTCCTTTACCTCCTCCGGCACATCGCTCTCTTCATCCGACGAAACACGACGACGAGAAGAGGCTAATATGGCTGATGGTTCAGGATTTTCTTTATCTGAATCTAGATTTTCGTTGTGGTTTCTTCCTCGATGATGATTGTCTTCATCGGACGAGAAAACGTTGAGGACTTCTGGTGGGACTGCAGCAGCTGGTTTTCGACCGGCCGCCGACGTTGTCGAGGTCGATGCTTTGGAGTTCTTCCCAGCTGAGATCAGCTCTGGTGATTCATCATCATCAAACGACAGTCCTTCAGTCGTCGATTTACGTCTGGAGCGTTGTTGAGAGGTATTGATGGGCTTCGGCTTCGATAATATCTTTTGGTTCTTTGAATGCGGGCCGTGATGTTGCTCGTACTCTTCGTCATCATTGAACCTCGCACCGGCATCTTCACTACTCTCACCATCATCATCGTCATCATCGTCTTCCATATCATCTTCCTCGTTGCGCGGCACAGGCCCATCATCACGTGCAGCTCTTTTTCGACTGCTCGAACCAGCGCCGTTGCGAACGGTCGAACTTCGTCGCCGCTTGTTCGTCTCCTTCTTCTTCTTCTTCTTCTTCTTCTTCTTCTTCTCTTCCTCCTCCTCGCTATCATCATTGATGAAACTTGGAGAGCCTTCATATTCAAATGAGGAATGTCTTCGACTCGTGTCGACTTTTTTTCTGACTCTGGTTTGGCGGGTCGGGTTGCTCCTTGGCCGCAGAGGAGTCGAGGACGTTCGAGGGTCGTATTTTATGGCTGACGATGTCGACTGCTTCCTGGAGTAATTTGGAACTTCTATACGAAGGACGTCGTCACTACCGTCGCTGTCGGCAACATCGACCGGGTTCTTTGGTGAGACCCAACGTTGTCGAGCTTCAGACTTGCCTTTGCCCTTATGAGATGTCGATAGAGCTATCGCGTCTTCAAATTCGGAATCATAATCTGAGATGATTGTACTTCTGGAGTCGGGAGGAGTGAGCGGCTGTGGTTGAGAAGCCTTATTCGCGCTCTTCTTGTGGAGAGCTCTGGACGAGGATACGTGGACTGGGGCTGGCGTCTCCTTTGGAAGTGGTGGGGGAGAAGAGTGGTTTTTCTTTTTCTTTGGAGGCGAACTATCAGATTCCATTGGGTTTGGCCGCTGACGCTTCTTGAGCGTCGGCTTGGAAACTCGATTCGATTTACGGGCAGGACCAGCAGTTTCCTCAATTTCAGAATGCTCAGATACAGACGTAGTATTGGTGTTGGATTTAGTTTTATAGTAAGATTTGTTGGATTTGGAGTTGATCTTAGTCTTGTCCCTCGAGTACTTGTCGATCACTACTTGAGGTTCAGCAAGCACGTCCGACTCCAGGTCTTCGTTATCAGATCCATCCGAATAGTCCCCATTTTTGGAGGTAAGTTGCACGTCGTCTTTATCCTCCTCATCCTCTTCACTCCTCTCCTCCTTGTCGAGTAGCCTCGAAGTTTCCCCGTCTGACCTATTTGGGTTCTTCTCCCATTGTTCCTTTCTCTGTGGCTTCATAGGCATCTTGACAATCCTTTTAGTGATTAGCTTCCTATTGTCGTAGTTGCCTGTAGATTCATCAGACTCTGTAGCGTCGCGTGTCGTGAAGTCCAACCGTCGAACGAGCTTGCCCTGGCCCTTTCTAGGACCTCGTTTCTCTAACCCTGAAGTTAAGCTGGTGTTATCAGATCTATCAGCCGACACTGAAAGTGGAGTCAGAGCTTCTGGAGGGACAATGAGAGAGCGTATCAACAGTCAGGTCCGAGGAACCACGACCAAAGCAACGAGAAAGAAGAAGAACTCACTCTTCTGAGGGCTGAGCTTGGCTTCAACATCTTCATCTGACTCCACAATCCTAGGATTTATTTCATCATTGACCTCGTCTGAAGAGTCACTTAGCTCGATGACCTTCCCCGTCAAGGCTGCTGAACCTGATCCTGGCGCCAGCTTCACTTTGGATACTCCAGCTTTGTACCTCTTGGGCTGGGAGGACGAAGCGGCGAAATGGCTGAGTAGAGTTGTCTGCTTGGATGACCCGACCATCTAGGTTGATCTCAATGATGGTCGTCGAGCTCTTCTTAGTAAGACGCGGTGTAGTAGAAGCTTGCGGTGTGGGGTATTCAGACTCAAACCCAAAAACTGGTATACCATGAAGTCTATAGAAGTAGAATTCTATTACATATGTGCAGAATTTCAGGCGTACTTGCTGATAGCATTCAAGTAAGTCTGTCCACTGGCCGTGAGGGCGCCGTTTGACCACATCGGCCAGACAGAACCCAGTCCCTCTCCATTGGAGTAAGCATATGCTGCAACCCTAGAGTCGCTTTGTAAGAGCGCAACAATATTGTTAATGTAGGTGTTGATCTGGGTTTGATCGGTACAAGGTGTCCAGTTGGTGTCGTCCTGGTAACACAGTGGTGTCAATACCAGAGAGTCTTCATCAAATGGGGGTAATATACTCACAACACAAGCAAATTCTGTGACCCAGATTGGCTTCCCATAGGTGTTCCAGTAGTGGTCGAGGTCCTTCTGGACACCGGCCATGTCGAGCTTGTTGATGTGGACGGCGGTAAAATCCCACTGGCGAGAGATCTGCGCCTTGAAGGGGGTCAGGAAGTCCTCGTCGGCTTGTTTACACATCGCTGGACTACCGAGTAAAGCACCCTTGGCTCCCATGGGCGCGATGAGAGAGTTCCATGTCGAGGCGGCAGCTGCGACACCCATGGAGGCGCTGAACAAAAAGACGAATGTCTGTCAGTCCAACTCGAGAGTGCATAACGAGGTGATAATAATGTGAACTTACGATCCAGCGGTAGAACAATCGGGTTCTTCAAAGCCAAGAACATATTGGGGGGTGGTGCTGAGCTGATGTCGCAACAGTCCCCGTCAACAACCCTTGAAATAGCTCGAGTAGAAAAATAAGACTAACCGCTTTGAATTGGGAATATCTAGAAGCATCGGTAGAGTCAACAGCACCATCTCCCCAAAGCATAGAAACCGCAATGGGCTTTCCAGAATGTCCCGCTGTAGACCGAAAGCAATCGAAACGATGGTCAGCAGAAGGCGCTTCAGAGAAGTGAGATGAAGGAAGTCTCGAAATAATATGTACAAGGAGCGGGAGTCCAGTCATACCACCATCCGACTGAGAAGGAGCGCGCAAAGGGAGAATCGGTGTCAGCGTTGCCGCCACATCTGATCTGTTTTGAAACTAAACGGTGCGGGAGTGGCGCCCGAATACTGACTGTGATCTTTCAAGACATCGTATGCGTCACCGGCGGAAAGACCAGCTTTGATACCATTAGGAGTGAGCGAAGATGAGGATGTAGTAGTAGTGGTAGTGGTGTTTGAAGTTGATGTCGAGGCCGCAGCGGAAGTTGTGGTGGTTGCAGCCGCCGACTTGTAGAGGGCCTATCAAATGAAAGGAAAAGGAAGAGTTCAGTGCGAAGCGATACACTTTGATCGAGTCTGCTGTACTAACCTGGGCTTTTCTGCCGCTACGAGACCAGTGGGGACGTTCGACTGGGTTGGCATCCGAGTGAGCGGAGGCGACGAGAGGGAGGGCGAGGAGAGCAAGAGCAGGAGCAACAATCATCGTGAGTGAGATAACCCGTGAGATAGATTCTAGTATTCACAGAGTTGTATGAGCTTAGGTGCGACGATCAGACAGAGGAATCTCTCGCTCACGTCGAAGCAGCACAAGAAAAAAAGTTGGGTCTCTGAACTGAAGCAACGTACTCACCCTCCCCTTTATATCAACCGTCACAAAACTGGTGTTCCAGAGTTTATGCGAAACTCAGCCCCGCAGCCCCCCTTTCACGCCTTGCATTGGGGGCTGCTGAAAAAATCTAGGGTTTCGGGGAGAGGAAGCAGAACGAAGCGCGGGCCAGCTGGTGCAGTCGCATGGAACATCTCGCTGCTGGTCTCGGCTGGCGCACCTCGAAAATGAGATTCATCTAACAGATGTGGACGGATAGAACCCTCGGAATTTGTTTCGAGGGTTGACTTTCAGAGAAAACAAGGGAAAACGAGGTGAGGCCCTGCGTGGCGCAGAACTATTTTGGCGCTGATTAGATCCCGCAATCACCGCAGATCAGCCGAACAAGCGAGACAGCTCTGGCGATTGCCCCCAAATGGAAGGGTCCAACCCTCGACTGACTTTCTTTTTTTCATTCCATTCGTGCGTGAAGGTGCAGGGCGCGTGTTCGAGGGCGTACATATGTGTCGCCAAAACGAGAACGTTGGCACGACAGGCAGCATGTTGCGTCCCTCTTTCCTTTCTTCTATGTCCAGGTTATGGAATTGAACGATATTATATGTCACAACCAGTTCAACAGATTTACTGTGCCCTCGAAGGGACGTTGCAGAGCTTGAAGAATTTGTGCAGCGACAGGATATGTACTTTTGAGGTGGATGGGGGGGGGGGGGAATAAGTGGATAGATTAACGAGGTAAGCTCAAGATGCTGTTAGATCAGAAGTTATGCTTCTTGTAAAGCGTAGAGGTGTCCATAACAAGAGTTCTAATAATACAGATAAGGATTGTCAGCATGGGTGAGGAAACAATTCTTGGTTCCCAAAGCGTGCTAGGAATCACATCAGGACGAGAGAACTCACGTTAGTGGAAGAGATGAAATCATGCTGCAAGACCAAGTTAGAATATCAGCAATGAAGGGGAAGTGTTTGACTGCAATTTGATGACTCACAGTAAGATGGGTTTTGTTGTGGAAAGTCAATCTGCTCCAGCCGTAGACATTCTGGATGGCTTTATCGACGAAAGCTGGGTAGGGAGTATCGAGTGTATCGAAGCCGTCGTAATGACCTCCGGCACCATTGACAATGTTCCATGGAGCTCTGTCGAAAACACGTATCAGCCAGAAGTCGCCTCTCTCCAGGGAACGAATGACTTACCTTGGGTTGTTCAAGCCATTTGGATCAATGGTATAGTTGAACATTGGCTTGTTGCGCTCGTAAGTGTGGATGTGTCTGCGCGAAAACCCACCGTCAGGCTAGAGGAGGCACACGCGACAGTGCAGCTGTGCTTACCCGTTGAAGTAGAGATCGACGTGGTTATCATAGAAAATTTGCTCGAAGGCAGTTTTGGAGTTGTTGAACTGGTTATCAGCGAGGGAGATGTACCATGGTCTGTAACAACAGCGACAAACAAAACAATCAGTACTACAGCTTCTGTGTCCTTAGTAGTAAGGTGACGCACCTGTGGAGCATTACAACGACCCAAGGGGTGAGTTTTCTATCGACTTTCTTGAGATCGGCGCTCAACCAGTCGACTTGGGAGTTCTGGGTAGCACCAAAGTTTCCCGAGGTGAGGGACTCGTTCTTGGACTGGACACCACCGAGGAGGCCGTTTCCTTGATCGGTCTCAGTATCCAAGAACACGAAGTGGGTTTTGCTTTCATCATTGGATTAGGATTATCCAAAATGTTGATCTTGAATGGAAATACACAATGGGTGGATGCAAGATTAAATGCCAAAAAGACTGAATGTTGCCTTTGGGGTTTCATCTCGCCCTGTGATGTACGTTGTCCTACAGAGGGGTACCGCGATATCTTTCTCTCCAACATCTTCTATGACATCATCACCTACTGGAGGTTGACGAACGGATCGTGTTCTAATCAAGCTTGATAACGGATTGAATCG